>JZLH01S0111995.1:44451-62275 GCA_001188425.1 Eucidaris tribuloides | reverse complement strand
TTGTTTCATTGAAGGTAAATCTGTGAAATCAGTGCACAAACTTAGCTAAAAAAAAAAAATTTGGTCTGTAAAAATGGTGTTATTTTCCATATTTTTTTTCATTGCGCAAGACTGAAACTTCAGTATATGATTTGTGGAAGTATATCCATACGCTGTTCTGAATATCTTTTTTTGATTTTACGCCGAACGGTCAGGTCGGAATTGAATCGAGATCACTGTCATTCGTGACCCGTCAAATCTTCGTTGACTATGTGACATGCACAGGCAAGTTGTCTGTACGAGACGTCCAGCTGCGTGCTGCACGGAACTGTGCAGCACTGTGTTAGCGTGTACAACAACAAAGTCGAAGTCGGGAAGTCAGCCGAAATGCATCTGGTCAATGTAAAGATACTAATAAAAACTAACGAACGGGGCTGTCATATGGATTGTGAACACTAAATAATATACATGTATCTTATGAGTCTGTGTTTACCGTGATGTGGAATATGAATCAGGAAACTGCGGAAATCTGCTTCGAAACATGAGGGTACAAACATGGGGATATCCAGTGCAAGCGACTCAGCTCATACATACATGCACACGTGTCTGCCACATGTACACTCGTACACACACGGCCAGTGCAGCTCGCTGCAGAATGCATGCAGTGCGATAGCCCAGCTGATTGGTGGAATAAGCTCACAAGCGTGACGTCGGCAGACAACGCATGCACATTAGGAAGCTCTGTCTAGCTCATAGGTGTGCATTCCCAGCGTTTTCTCATAAAAGTGGTGGTTCACATTTATTTGTGCCGATTTTGACGAAACTAGTAACTGCGCAAACACGAAACTTGTCAGATAGTGAGTCTGGGGTATACAGACTAGCAATATGTTAATTATTTGCATATTCATACCAGAGCAGACTTGTGTCGGGATTGATTCGTGAACCCTTTTCATAGACGAAGCAAACAGGTAAACAATATCTCAGAAAATACACGAGCATTTTCATTAAAAATTCATATGCAGCATGTCATAACCATTTTAGACACATCTGGGAAGTTTCACGGGATTTCAACCAAAAATAAGGGAGATACGCGAAGGTGAATTTTGGGGAGTTGTTCTCCTTCGCTTCGCACAGTGCTTCTATGACCGTTACGAATTCAAAAGCTTTTATGTCTCATCGCGGAGTTAATTGCACCGCATCGCCGTGCCTGAATACTGTAGTTTTTACACAGTTAGAAGACCACTAAGAGCTTCCCAAACTGCACTACAGATTTAAACACATGTCTCTCTTTTTTAGAAAAAGGCTCTCTCAAAGCCTCTGAATGTCCCGTACGTCACATTTCAAATAGCTTGGACCTGCCCTGGGTCACCACATTAACTCAGATTCCTGGAGTAACATGACTTGAATTCTACTATAAGACACAAGACAAGTACTTGGTTTGGTTTCAAGACTATCATCCATCAATTGCACGTACATGTAGTAGCAAGGCATACTGTAATGGACATCCCAGATTCTGACATGCAAGAGGTGCAAATGAAAATGCAAACTTGTGTGTGATATCAATGATGCATAGCGCACTGCAGGCAGTGGGGCAAGTGGTGATGCATGTAAGTTTCTTGTTCCCAATCCTCAGTAGGCTAATTTGTCATGTTAAAGGGCATGTTCAAGAATCAAGATCTGTCAGCCTTTAAGCTGACCAAAACGTTATCGTAATTATCATTCTTATGGCTATTCAATGTAGTGTTGACTTTAATTTTTCAAACTGTGAAACGTGCATCAGAAATTTGGCGTGCCAGTTTTAGTCCCAACATCATGAATTTCACCAGCTGTACATAGATTGATTACATGATTGATATAACTGGGCTCCACACTAACTTTTATAGTTAATTGCCCTTCGGGCAAGTAAAATTATCACTTTCAGATTTTCACTTGCCTGAATGAAAAATTTACTTGCCCAAAAATAAATAATAATGAAAAACACTAAAGATAATTTTTCGCAAATTATAACCAATAAGGCATTTTTATAGCATCGGATGTGTGTTATTTTAATTCTGAGCCCAGTGTTGCAAGAGGTGTGATTTATGAATTTTAAGAGTCATAAAATTAAGTACAATGGACAAAATGATGATGAAATCTGAAATTACAACTGAACGCAAACTTTAAGACATATTTTATTTATTGTGGGTGAGGTTTTTGGATATGTTTTGATCATTTTATGATCAAAATTTTACTTGCCTAATTGGGCAAGTAAATTTTAACATTTTGAGTTTTTACTTGTCCGATATGAAATTTTACCTGCCCCTGCCAAACGGGCAAGTGCTAGTGTCGAGCCCTGGTATATCAGCCCATTTGTAATAAATAGGGACCTCAATGTTAAATTGAGGTGAAAGGTCACATATGTAGGTGAAATGTCAAGTGAAGTCAAATGTATACTTTGGCAAGACACATTATGGCTATTGCCTTGTTTTTTGTAAAAATGGGCGTTAGGACTTAATTTATGGCAAAGGGATTTTCTCATTTGGTTCATGTGGCTCCATTCTCGCCAAGATATTAGGCTCCAAGGACCAAAACTATGTAAAATGTATATTTTCTCTATGGGTACCACAGAGATTTTGCGAGCCTTCAGGTGACCATTCGCCCCCCCCCCCCCCACCTTGCTCTTGCTTTTAATTCAGTGATGAGGTATAGATTCAGAGGTTCCCAAGCATGTATGCAGGAAATACACTGGGGCTGAGGGCAATTTAGCCCCCAGAATTAAGAAAATAGCCCTCAACTATCCTCATAGGGTTCAATGTATAACATACTGGCATCACAAAATCAGGCTTGATAGTAGCCCCCCAAAATAACATTTTATTTCCTGCCCTGCATATACATGTGCACACTGTACTCAGGTTTAATCGTGGGTTCAGTGGTTGATTTTACTCTCTTTTGTTCATCACTCGGTGTGAATATTTTAGTGTACTCTGCAGAAATGGAAGACCAAGAATGGAACCCGTGTGACCCTTTTCTCCTTTCATCAGAATATATTGATCCTGCCTCAGATCCAGAATTTCATTTCAATTAATTTACACAATGCCTGAATTTACGTACAACTACAATTACTGGAATGCACTGCCTTTGCATGTACACCAGCACCACCACAGAAATTAAAATTAGGACAATACGAAGAGTGTGTGGCACCATGCAGCACGACTGCACTCTGGACGTGCATATCGCATGCTAGTTTTACTGAACTGCTGCCGTTAATGTGATGTGCAGGTCCCGTGGATGACTCAGACATGTGCATGTGGAAGAAGACACGTGGATTGATGTCAAAATATTCACCTGTCTTTTATGAATTGAAGTGATTGCCCATCAGATGCATACTGTACAAAATCAATACCTTTGTGAAGTATGAATTATTTGCATTTTCTCCAGTTACTGGCACAATACTAAATGTACGGTTTTGAGAAATTATGAGTATGTACAGTACATGTATGTGAACTCTGTTTGTGTTATTAGGTTAGAGCATGTACAGATGTCCCAAAATGTATTTCAATTGAATTGGCATTGTAAGAAATGTATATGTGGTTATAAAAATGTTTTACAAGCAATGTTTGATTCATTGATTGGTCAAAGGTCCCTGATGTTTGTTTGGGACAGATTTGAAATAGAACTTTGATATTAAAACAATTCCATGAATGTTGTACTGTTGAAATCTTTGTCTCATTAACAACGTCTAGAATAATAATGAAAATAATAATAATAATGATGATGTTAATGACAACAACAATAATAATAATAATAGTAATAATAATAATAATAATAATAATGATAATTATAATAATAATAATAGTAATAGTAATAGTAATAGTAATAGTAGTAGTAATAGTAGTAATAATAATAGTAATAGTAATAGTAGTAGTAATAATAGTAATAATAGTAATAGTAATAGTAATAGTAATAGTAATAGTAATAGTAATAATAATAATAATAATAATAGTAATAGTAATAATAATAATAGTAATAGTAATCATAATCATAATCATCATCATCATCATCATAATCATAATCATAATCATAATCATAATCATAATAATAGTAGTAGAGTAGGTTTTCCTGTCCATTTTCAAACTGTTTTCATACATTTAGATTCGTCTTGAGATGCAGGGCGATGTCAAATTCGTCTTTTGTCAGCCAGTTTAATAACATTTCTGGTCTGTTTAACACTGTTTTCCCGCAGTTTCGTCAATTTCAATTTCACTTCTTCAGTTGCAGCCACAGAGCACCTGAGCACGAAAATAATTTTGTCTTTTTGCAACCACCCTGGTCAAAATTTCCTTTAGTTTTGTCTTGGTTTAAGTGCGAAAAGAAATATTGATTTCTTGAGGGTTAATATGGATTTTATAATTATTCTCCTTATCTAGTTGTCAATTGAAATGGGACATAAAATTAAAAGCATGCACACACACACCTACACAGGAGCCTACACTGTAAAGACAGTGTTTAGCAAGTAAACTCTTTATTTGTTATCACTGTGTTCAGAGGCTAATTATCATGTGTCAAATCACTAAACTTTGGTGTCAAATTTTCAAACACAAAGTGTCATAGACATACATTTTCAGCTCACCTGAGCCGAAGACTTAAAGGTTAGTAACATGATTGGGATCACTTAAAAATGCCCCAAGAACCAAAGGAGTTGAAATACATGTATATACCAACTATACACCAGCTGGAGTTGATCTCCCAGCTGGAAGGATTTGTCTCTAATTTGTGAATTAAGCATGAACATTCATTCTATCAGGGCATGATAAAAATAGGACCCATTGAGAGCCACACAGCATGTTTGCCTGCCACAAGGGATATTGACATTAGTTATTTTAGAATGAGTCAACGTTTGAGTACAAGATTTTCACAGCAGAATCCTTGCATAGATTTCTTGATTCTACAATAGTTTCAGCCCAAGTTGAGGACTCCGCCTATTCATGTCATTTACCTTTTACAATCGCTTTTTATCTGTTGGCTGTCGTGCGTCATGCGTCGTTCGCCGAGCGTAAAGTTTTACACATTTTCATCTTCTTCAATACAAATGATTGGATTTAGCTCAAACTTGGCAATAATGATCCTTACAGGGTGGGATTCAAGGTTCCTCAAATGATCTAAATCCAAAAATAGTTTAGCCAAGTTACTGTGTGTATAAAGACCTCTATACATCATGTGATAAAGTATTGTTCTCATGACAATGCCCAGGGTGGCCCCGTTTGGCCCCCGAGGGGGGCAACAGGTGGGGGGGGGGGCGTGGGGCCCTATGCGAATAATTTACATCATTTTCTGTAAAGCACATTGATGGATTTAGACTTAACTTGGTGGGAATGGGGATAGAGGGTTCCTGAAATGGTACACATGACCCTCCTGGGGGCCCAGGAGGCAGGGCCCATAAGGGCTAAAACTAGGTAATTTTCGAACCACAAGCCCATTTGTAACCAAACTTGGATGGTACATGTAGATGCATAACAGAGACCTCAATGTTATTTGGGGGTCAAAGGTCACATACTTACTAGGGCAAGGCATATTATCCACTGCTGTGATGGCATAGTGGGTTAAAAATGGTACTGTACCTTCTACTTTCTAGCCAGGCACTCAGCATTCTAGAACAGAGAAGGGTAATAATAACATTTATGTTATGCAGGGCCCGCTGGAAGAACAATGTATTTGACTGAAGTGGCTACCCTGGGTAAATAAAAAGAAGAAGTAGTATTGAGTAAGTAGTAAGTAAGTAGGCCCCGGGGGGGGGGGGGGGGGGGGGTGGCGGGGGGGGCACTTTGTGTGATACTATGTGCCGCGGATTGAAGACCGCCGAAATTTTCGTTCCAGAGCATCTCAATTACAGAGATCACAGAAAAATTAAGTGAATTTTTCACGTTCCAGAGACCCCGCAAATTGTTGAGTTCTTGCTCTGATTTTCGCTTTGGCCACGAGCCAGAGCATTGCCCTTATATCCAGCACGGCGTGCACGTTGGCGCGCTCGAAACTCGCCGCTGATGGCAGTTCCAGAGCATGAGCATTTTGAGTTTTCTGAAAGGGGCCTAGCTCGCAGTTGCCAGAGACCGCCGCATTTTTTTGGCGCTCAGCCCGTTCCAGAGCGCGCAGCCGATTGTTCGATTTTCGCATGGACGGCGCAGAGCCAGAGCATGCCCCTTCAGCACGGCGTGCGTTGGCGGACGCGGAACTGTCGCCGTTTTTTTGTGCAGTTCCAGAGAATAGCATTTGAGGTTTGCTGAGGCACTAGGGCTGCCAGTTCCAGAGAGCCCGTCAATTTTCGCGTCAATGCACCCGTTGCCAAGAGGCGCCCGATTTTCGATTTCGGTGCGGCACGTATAGGTATCACTTTGTAAGTCGAGTGGCCCCCCTCCGCGGAGCAGTAGTATATGCACGTGCTATTGAATTATTATTATTATTATTATTATTATTATTATTATTATTATTATTATTCATTATTATCTATATCTATTATTATTATTATTATTATTATTATTATTATCTATTATTATTATTATTATTATTATTATTATTATTATTATTATTATTATTATTATTATTATTATTATTATTATTATTATTATTATTATTATGGATAGTGCCTAATTTTTTAGGAAAATGGATGCAAAAATTAAACTTGGGGAAAATCAACTATATGGCCAGGGGATGCAAAGTTTTTCAACTGGTTCATGTTGGCTCCGTTGCTGCCCAGGTATCAGGCTTAAAGGCACAAAATTATGTATAATTGATATTTTCTTTTTGGACACCACTGAGATTTTGCGAGACCTCAGGTGAGCGTCATGCCCCCTGGAACTCTTGTCTATTAACACATCTTTGCTATTCATCTCAAGTAAGTCCAGCCGTATTATTTATAATTATACTCTTTGCTATCACTATTTCTAAACATGCTTCTTACAGTGTACATGAATAATGACACGCATTTATCCAGGCCCACAAACAGTCATGTATAAACACAAGATGATAACCCACTAACATGCAGCTAGTTAAAAGCAAAGACAGGGCATTATGTATAAGACCTATAGCGGATGAAAATTTATTGAATTTTCTTGAACAAAGACAATTTACTTTTTACATACCTGTCAGTTGTTCGCTAGCTGGGACGAATTATAATGACAATTGTCCATTCTGAGTTGAAAATATTTGAAACTTGCTGCCAAATGACAAATTTAGAAGGCAAATGACTGAACTGAAAATGACATTTACATGCTCCACTCGGGCAAGAAAGAAAGTGAACTGTAAGTTGACTAAATTACACAAAAAGATGACGAAAATTGTTGGGAAAACCTATAGTAATAATGATAATATAAATAGTACGACTAATAATTATTATAATAGTAGTAATAGTAATAGTGATAATAATGATAACAACCAAATCTAAATGCATCACTGAGACAAATTACTAGGTGATCCACATATTCACTTTGATCAGTTTATCTATGGAGCATGATGATATCTCGGTCTTATCTTTCTTATGAGGTATAATTCAGATAACCGTAACACCTTATTAACGCTTTGGAATGGATGTTATACTGTAAAATATCGAAAATCTTGGGGGTCCCTCTCCCCTCCCCCAAGAGATTTTTCATTAATTTATCTTTTATTGGTGTGATATGACCTTTGGGAATAAAGCTTTCAAATAAAAAAAATCGCCAAAACTAAACTTGCGCTTTAAAATAGGTCCTGATGAGCTTTTTGTGCACATGCACATGTAATTGCAACTCTGATCTGGCTTATTGCAAGCAGTATTAAATGTTGGATGTTATCAAAAGTAGTCTACTGCCCTCTGTTGGTGAAGTATGTAGATGTGTATGACATGTAAACTATACATGGAGCTTGTTCTGATTCCCATTGACATTGTATGAGGACAGAAACGTTATTGGTCATGTGTCGTATGGTGAGACCCCTTTGCGTTACAGGCACCAAAATTATGAATTTTGTCGCTTCTTGCATTTAAACCAATATAACTCAAAAAGTACTTGTCAGAAACCAACAAAAGTATACATTTTCTGAAAGCTTTTACTTCAGAGAATCTCAATCATCCAAGGTCAAGTTGCTATACAGGGTGTGTAAAAAAAATTAAAGGGTAATATCACAAAAAACGTAAAGTTTTGTGATATTGATGACAACTCATTACACTTGTCAGTATTAAGTCATGGCTCAAAATTGATGTTATATTGTGGAAAAGCACACTTTCAGCTTTAAGAAAATGTATGGTTTTACTACTTTTTGATTTTCAGATGGGGTGATCCAGGATGTGACAAATATGTAAACAATTGTGTTGCGATTTGTTACAAAAACATTAATTACACTAATTAAACAAACAATTTATTAAACCTTACTAACAAATTTTAGAGATTAAATATTAGATTATTGTTTAATAAATGGATCAGTAGAGTGTATTTAAAAATTTCAACCAAAATGTAGCCCCAAAGTGAACATACTTGTGTGTCCTTACATGTACATGCAGTACTATCATGCTTCATAACGTGTACAAGTCAATGGCAAGCATAAGCTACACCAGTCATTACTTAAGTAATTAATGATCTAGAAGGACAATTAATTTCATTTTACTATTGAGAATTGTGAAGTACAACGTGTCAAGTTAGTCAGATGCATGTCATAACTCCAAGATAGCTTATCTGCTGCAAATAGTAGGAAAAACCAAAGAGTACAGGTGAATTTGCAATTTCTCCATAGAGATTGTACACACTCCTCCTCCGCTTATCCTCCTCCACTTATCCACCAGATTTACCCTCGTTAACATTTTTGCATTTTTTGCTAATTAAACAAGGTGTAATGCAAGATTGCTTATCAGATTTCAAAAGCAGAGTAATGTAATTTTGCTGCAGAATGAGCCTAAATTCATTATAATTGGATAAAGGATAGCTCTGATGCATCAAGTTTAATTAAGAAGAGGATTGAAAAATGTAACGCCACCAGGTATTTGGGGGTCCCACCATACGACACATGACCTATTAGGATTTGTTCGAGCCTGAAAATCAGAATCCACATGTAATGTATACACTATTTACTGGACTTATCTAACACATGATCATTGTAAACTAACATGATGAAACATTGCTGTACAGATACAAGTATATACGAGGTGTGACAAAAAAAGAAACGAGACTGTGACACCCATGCTCATGATGCAATTTCAATCAACCCACTGCCCATGTCACTGTTTGCCCAACATCTCATCCAGGGAAAAAAATACACGGGGGTGCGGGGTGATTTCGCCCCCGAAATGGCCAAAAGAGCCCCCGTAAATTGCCATAGGGTTCAATACAAAACAATATCTGGAAAGCACTGCAACAGGAAAAGTAGCCCCCTAAAAGAAAATTTTAATTTTTTCCCTGAATTCTCATCAACATTTTGCTATAATATTGTCCACCTATCTCTGCCCCTCCCTCGGGCTGTTAAGTTGCATGCCCAACTACGTCCCGTACCTGTCGCAGAAACATGGAGTGGGGAATCAATCTGAGGTTCTTGGTTCAGTGGTTTGCAATGCCATGAGCGGGATTGGGAGTGCCGACTGTGGAGGCATACCCATTGACTGCGTGCAGTCACACTTCTGTAGCTATTTTTAGAAGAGGTTGATCCGTTATTTCAATTGCTATTCAATAATCCTTTTTTCAGATTTTAAAATTTTGGTATCTTCAATCCCTTCTTCAATCCCTTGTACATGTATGTGCTAACTGATGCTAACAAAATGTTGATGCACATTTGTGTTACTATTAGAAGCATAATTTTGGTCACACTCACAGTTTAAAAAATCTCAACTACATAATCCTTCATGCTACTTTATGTATCTGTGATCAGGTCTAAAAATTAAGAAAGGGGGTACAGGCGCAGCGCAGCTCTACAATTATCGCAGTTTTTATCATTGACGAACGCACTTCATTTGCATAAAATCAACAAGTGTGTACGGACCGATGCGAAAAAAGGTAAACAAATTTCAAAGCTAAGATCTTCTACGAAACACAAACTACTGATTCCAAATGTAAAGAAAGTTGGAGTATGATAGATTTCTGATAAAAAAATGTGCATGAACAGACAATTGGAGGATTTTAAAATGTGAAATTTTACGAAAGAAATTTACCTTAAAAATGGAAAAAGTAGGACAAGAAACTGTGGTAAACTTCACCCATTTATTCTGCCATGATTGAAATGCAAATACCATGAACAGAAAGGAAATTTATCGTACCTACGTCGGCTGAAATGTCATTTTACAGCATTACCATCCGCTCCCATGACAAACAATTTCGTACCTCAATGTCCCTATGTCCTTGATAAAAGTTAAAACTACGCGAAATGGCTTCAGTCCCACTCATTGCTTTTTGTGTATTTCCTCCCAGCTCACCGCGGTGTGTATATGGAGGCCTGTGTGTGTGCGGTGCAGGGTGGTGTTTGCAGTGAATTTTGGTTGACTGTATATCATGTGCAGAACTCGCTCGACTCAAGTCAGCAAGAAAACAATCTGTGCATGCATGCAGCCTGAATAACGGAGTTCGCTGGCCAAAATTTTCTATATCGAGTCGCATAGAGAATACACGATTTCTCAAAATCTACTGGCTTGACCCAGCTAAAACTTTCCCTATAGATGAATGGAACCTTCCTCAATATGGTAATGAAGTCAGTTTGTGGCCTCGTGGCCGTCCGCCAATGTGACAAACAAAAACAGACAGCTTGTTTTTGTAGAGTTGTATTTAAAAACATGTTTACATCTCAAGTTCTAATTCATCAAATTTCATAATTTTGGTATTGATATCAAGTTCATGGAAAACTTAGATAACCTGGGAAGTTTCACTTCATAACTCTCTGGCAAAACGATGCAATGCGAAGGTAAAGATTTTGACTCTTTCTGACCTCGTGTGCGGACCTCCGTAGAAGTTTGTTACAAATTCAAAATAAACAGGGTGATAATGATATGCAAATTGGAGTGCTACGCTGCGCCTGGGTATAGCACGGACCGATTTCATCTTCATGAATTTAGAGAATTAGATGTAACTTTTCAAAAGATTCAGAGTATAAGGGTCACAAGCCATACAAAAAAATAAAGGTTCGAAGGCCTGGGTTGAAATGAAAGGCTTCACTACTAGTCAAGACATAGTCTTGGTTCTAAACCATGTAACTTTTTCTACCTCCTAAGTTGTAGTACACTCCCTCTCAGAATACCATTGTCTGCCTTAGAATAACACAAACCTTACCACACTAGTCTTTGTTCAAGGCTGTGAATTGATGACGTATAGTTTCTTACGTCTGGAAGCCAGACTAATCATGACATTTCTCTGATACCCCATTTACATGTATACTGGGTTACCCCGCATCAGGCCCGGACCTGAAGTGGGGTAACTCCCAACATAAGTGGTCGAAAAATATTTAGCCTGTGCTAAAGTTAGTCCACTCTAGGAGGTGGTTTAGGCCTGCATCAGGACTGAGCTAATGTCAGTATAAAACGTTTCTCAATTTTAGCTTGGACTAAATTTAGTGACCCGTGAAGCGTACGTACTGATCAACGATTTTTGTGCTCGCAGTAAGCGCACCGGGGGGGGGGGGGGGGGGTTGATAGGTTAACCTGTCAACTACTCCAGTCTCGCACGCGGCATAGATGGTCAAGAATGGCAGTATAAAACGACTTATCCGGAGCTAAAGTTACCCCGCTTCAGAAGCAGGCTAAAGTGGTGTGCTGTATAAAAGGGTGTAAGAGACCAAGAAGGTATCCTAAATATTGGACCTTCCCCTGTCATGGTGCTATCTAGATGTGAATGCTTCTTTTCATTTCTGATTCTTATTTAGAAAAAAGAGAAGAAGAGATGTGAGATGGAATGTCAGCATCAATTGATGTTTGTTATTAACATTCAGATCATTCCCACATGGCTCTGAACTTGCCGGGGGAATGCATGTCATGTGGAGAAGATATGGTCAAATACCTAGCCAAGATTTAAAGCCCAAATATAGTTTGGCAAACTGGTAAACAATTCTTTGCAATTGGGTTTAGTTTTTAGTTTTTAGCTCACCTGAGCCGAAAGCTCAAGTGATCTATTGTGATCGCTTTTTGTCCGTCGTGTGTTGTGTGTCGTTCGTCGTGCGTAAACTTTCATACCTTTTCATCTTCTTCTTTAAAACCCATGATTGGATTTAGCCCAAACTTGGTAGGAATGACCCTTAGGGGGCGGGAATTCAAGGGTCTTCAAATGGTATTCCTGGCCCCCTAGGGACCCAGGGGAGGGCCATAGAGGGCCAAAAGGAGGTAATTTTCAGAGATGATCTTCTCTAGATCCAGAAATAGTTTGGCTTTAGAAGTCACTGTGTGTGTATGTGGTCAATGCCCAAGTATTGATAAAGAAAACCTAAATAAGGGGTACTGTGTAACATCTACCCTCAGCAAGGCCCTATCAATTAGCAAACTATTGTTAATTTTATGTCTTTGCATACATGTAGTTATCCTAGTAAGACAAGAAAGCTGAAACAGCTACAGGGGAGGAGCTTATTGATTCAAAAAGTGCATAAATTAATACAGCACCGTGTGCATCAGTCAAGTCAGGACAGCTCAAGGCCAGTGCACATGTGATCTGATGCGTTTTTCAAGAACTGACTTATTGAAGTAAAAATATGGCACAGGGAAAGAATTTTACTAAAATACATGTACATGTATTGCCATTGGTATCACTGTTTGTTGCATAACATCCTATTCCTGGCTATACTACACCTGTGCACCATAATTAAGGTAAGAATACAGTTTTCATGCTTTGAATTTTTAAAAAATGTTTTAACATATTCCTGGTAGTTGCCAGCTACATCTTCCTTAAAGATTGTGTCAGGGATGTGCAAGTCCATTACTTCCCTTCATTATCAATACCAAACGGTAGTACATGTATAGTACTTACAAATGGTGTGTTGAAAGTCTGAGATCCATACATCATGAATTTGTTGTTTTATGAGAAAAACTAATAACGACATGTTACCAGAATGTTGTTCTTTCCGTGAGTTTCAATTTTGCTCCAACTGCGAATCGCAGTGACTGTGTACCGTCGCAAGACCAGCGGAGCGCACACGCCGCACAGTGATTGGCTAAACGGCTAACCCCCGCACGATCATTGGCTAACGGCTGATCGGACAATTTTGGAATGACACGTGCACGTTTGACGTCGCGGAGTTTTTGAAATTGCTCCTGAGCAATTTGAAAAAGGATGAAGTTTAACCGTCCAGATTTTCACCAAAACTCTATGAGAGGTGTTTATTTATATTAATCTTCACATTGGATATGATTTCAGCTGATTTCATTCATATAGATGTTTTTTGACGTGCAAATCAATGACACAATCTTTAAAGGAGAATCAAGCATGAACATATCAGTACTATATTTTTCTCATGCCCCAAGAGAAATTAATCCCAACGAAACTACACAACAAATACAAGTTGATGGCAGTTCTTTTGAAATAGTAAACTTTGACTACAACATTTTCATAGTAGAATCCTTGCATAGTATACTTGATTCTAGAATCCCGAAGTTTAGGACTACCCCAATCATTTACCTTTAAAGCCACAGGCTAACAGTTAAAAAAAAAAATGTGGGGTACATAATCCTGAATGCTCCAAGTGTCTTTGATAAGGACTAAAAATGAAGCCCTGAAAAATTGTATTTCAAAATGATTATTTAGAGCTTAAAAAAAAAGTGAAAATCTACAGGTTGACTGGAATCACCTGCCCATCTCCTTCCATAGATGTACTGTGTGTAGATCTACACTGTTTTGTACTCCACCCGAGTACTTATTGTTTTTTCATTCGTATCTTGCCAGTGGCAGCATAAATTTCCAATATTTTGTATTCTGTGTTCTGTGGTGTTTATTTGTCCATTCAGACTTGACAATGTTTTTAATTTGAAGCTCCACAATGTTAGCCTGTGTTTTTAAATGGGCCAGAGCCCATTGTTCTAAACACATTAATTCTTGTGAATGGCAATGGCATGTGCTCAATGAAGGAGTGTGTCTTCCTGTTACGATATGGCAAATGTGATACAAATATTATTGAATCTAGGGAATATATTCATAACTTCACAAAAATTACGCCCTCTTATCCCACCCCATCATGGTACATGTATATGCTCACTCTCTACAGCTGCAGACACTGGAAAAATTCAGAGGATATTTTATGCCTGGCTGCTTTATTGGATTCTAAATCCATGAAGCAATTTAGCTAGTAGCAGTAAGACAATCTATTTTGAACATTTGAGTGCTTTGACTTGAACCATGCTTGAACCACGAAGTAGCGGGTGATACTGGAACTTCACTGAGTCGGCAAAGCTAGTCTCCCACTAGGTGGGAGTATTATTAAGGGTTAGTGACATGATTGGGAACACTTAAAAATAAATTCGTGAATTAGCTGGGACAATCACAAACTTATATAAATTGGCTATCTCGAATCTTATTGAGCATTTAAATGTTTGAATGGGTATGAATCATGAAGAAACAATGGGGACAATCAGTTTCTACTGCTAAATTTTACCAGTCTTAAACAGCACGCCTCTAGGAAGAAATCAGAACCATACCATGAAATACGCACATGTGGGACTTAGTGTGACTAAAAAAACTATCATTCATCTGAGTTTTTCCATGCCAATAGCCTCTTCTCATTGTTTTGAAAGTAATAAAGCCCCACATATGCATACTAAATCTGAAAAAGACATGAATAAACGCAAATTTGTGTGGATTGGCAAAATGTAACGTAACTAACCGTAACGTAACTAACCATGTTTTTGAAATGTTGTAAGTTACAAAATGGAAAAAAAATTTATCAATAAGTTATATATCAAATGACTTATCAAGATGCCAGAAATAGCATGAATACCACAGTTTGTTTCAGTTGTAAACAGGTTCAGGAAACTTTGAGGATAAAGACTTGTCATTTTTTTCCATGTCCTCTTTACGTAACGTAACTAACCATAATTAAAGTTCTTGTTATTATCCACTGAAACATGTCTCATGATTTTGCTTGATGTTGTGAAGTAGCTACCAGTGTAGAGAATTGACTGTACCAAAACAGAAAAATAATATGAAAGCATATTCATGTAAGAGCCAAATGTTGAGTAAAGTTTGTCATAAAGTGTAACGTATCTAATCACGGAATTGCCCATATACATGTACATGTACCAACTATACACTAGCAGGAGTTAATCTTCCACCTGGGAGGATTTGTCTGTAATTTGTGGTACTTAAGGCACTGTATAACAATGTTTCCAGTTTTAAAAATCTGAGCTACATGATTCCCCATGCTACTAGTATCTTTGATACAGTCTAAAAATGAAGCCCTGAAAAAATTGCAGTGTAAAACAATCATTAAGTGCTTTAAAAAAGTGAAAATCATTGAGAGACCATTCCAGCTTTTCCCCATAGACTGCTGTGTTGCAGAATTTCCTATCGCCCGATATAAAATTAATGTGCCAATTTGTATCTGCACATATTGTACTAGTGACAGCA
Source organism: Eucidaris tribuloides (assembly GCA_001188425.1). Taxonomy (NCBI): domain Eukaryota; kingdom Metazoa; phylum Echinodermata; class Echinoidea; order Cidaroida; family Cidaridae; genus Eucidaris; species Eucidaris tribuloides. The sequence goes on along the minus strand of JZLH01S0111995.1, from coordinate 46,778 downwards.
TAACTGTCCAAACTTTTGTGTTCTAGGGTGTTTATTTGTCCATTCAAACACTGTCAGATATGTCAGATAGCAAAGTTCGACAATTTTTTAAACGGGTCTTCCACAGTGTTATATAGTGTCTTTAAGGAGAATCAAGCATAGACATCTAGAGTATCTTAATTTTATCCAGGGAGGATAAAAATAAGCCCCATAGAGAGCCACACTGCAGTTTTCCGTGCTACGAGTGATATTGACATTGTTTATTTTAGAATGAGTCAACGTTTGACTACAAGACTTTCACAGGAGAATCCTTGCATAGTTTACTTGATTCTAGTTTCAGCCCAAGTTGAGGACTACCCCCAATCATGGCATTTACCTTTAACACTACAGACAGCAGAGAATGTACTGCGATCACTATACTTCACGTGTATGCATTCCAACACTTAGATAATATTGAAACTCTTCTGTGTGGACTGAATGGTGACGGATGTCAATTATTTTAGGTCAACTGGAACATGTATACATCTAGGCAGATTGTGGACTAGACAGTTATGGACACATGCCAGCAGAAGTGTGTGTTTCAGTATGCTGCCTATGCTGCTGGAGATTTTCTGTTATTAGTGACATAGAGATTGAATGTTGTGTTGGTGTTTTTTTTTCTGGTTCTCACAGGGAAAATTGACCAGGAAGTAAATGTGAATACCATATCAATCCAAGTCATAAATATTACTCTTGAATTATGAATGATGGGATCTTCATTTTAGGTACATGTATGTGGATGCAGATCCATATTTTTCTGTATTTTAGGTACATGTATTTGGATGCAGATCTATATTTTTCTGTTGAATTAATTACTTACACTGTATACTGATTTGATATCAGTGTGTGGATGAACTTTATGCTAATTCCGAATCCACAAAAGCTGATGACACAACTCCACTTAATTCTGCATCTGATTATCCACTGTTTTCCTTGTAAAATGATTTGTGTATACATGGTGACTCGCACAGCTCATTATTCCGGTCCCCAACCACTTGGTATACCACTGTGGAAATGGTCTGATGTGATTGGACAGCTAACCAGCTCTCGTCAAATGCTGCTGTGATCCACTGCCTGGTATCTCTTCCCAGCTGTAGTTTGTCACACCAGCCAGACAAGCTGCTGTGAGCCGGGCAAATGTATTAATCATGCAGGCCTGTGGTAAGAGGGGCTCTGTGGCTGCCTAGTAGTGGTTAATAATCAGATGCAGGGGGATTGCCACCGTGAGGGAGTGCTTCATTTCTCTCTCTCTGCCTCCCGACAGCCAGAGGGTGAGCGTACTGTGGGATAATTCATTATCGTCGTCTCAGGATTTCTAATGGATCTGTGTTGTGTGTGTACAGTTGGCCACATGTCCATGGCATGTAGAGCATAGAGCATCAACATTTCGGCCAGAAGCACGTGTGCTGTCGTTTGGATGCGGCGTACGTCGGAAGCGTCTTGTTAGACATGCTTGCTTTTCGCTAGTGAAGTGCTCTGGGATCATTTGTGAGAGCGTTACCTGGCATGTCTTCGTGTGTGCTTCAACTTTGGAATAATTCACTCCTTGTGCAGACGTCTTGTGCTGACGTAAGGTGATACCCACCCGGGGAATGTGCAAAGTACCTGTGCAATAAGTGGATGATAAAGTGGAAATACATTGGACTGCCAAAAAGTGCTCAAATAAACAGCAATGGCACAAAAAGTAGCGGATAATAACAATCGGGGGATACAGCGAAAGGCTGCCTCTGAGAAGAGGGACCGCGATAATGTGACGGTGAAATTTATCAAGCAGACATCGTCCCTCCGTGTCAGCAACTCTTCCGGGAATGCCGAAGCGACGATGCGCTTGCTTCTCGCGTCATCGTCAAGCCCCCGGTCTAGCCTACGACGGAGTGAGCCCTCCTTGGCTCGGAGCCCTACCAGTCTGTCCCCACGAGTTAGTGTCAAAGAACGTGTTGCCAAAACGGAGTCTAGTGCCAGCCGTCCTTCCAAATCTGAGTCGTGTCTTTCATCTAAAGGCAATCAGTTTGGAAGTTTACGAAATTCCACGTCTAGCAGAATGTCTTCGACAGGACCCACGGCTAGACGAATCAGTGCCAAGAAAACCCAGGATGCGCCATCACTCGAGGAACCTGAATCACCACCATCTCCACCAGCACCTGAGTCGCGGAAAATTGATCTACTTGCGGTTAGATTATCTTGTCTTTTCCTTTATATTTCATTCTGTTATATTTTAAATCTTGGATTTAAAGCACAAGTTTAGTTTTGGCAATTTTTTTGTTGTTGTTGTTGAACGATTTATGCCCAAAAGTCATATCACACAGTGG
>JZLH01S0111995.1:32841-44426 GCA_001188425.1 Eucidaris tribuloides | reverse complement strand
GCGACAAGGATACTCAAAGGGTCTTCAAAATGGTATTCCCCTGGCCCCTAAGGGAACACAGGGGAGCGGGCATAAGGGCCAACAAGGAGGGTATTTTCAGAACGATGATCTCTCTGATCCAGAAATCAGTTTCGGCTTAAGAAGTCATGTGTGTGTATGGTCATGCGGCCAACAGTATTGATAAAGAAAACCTAAATAAGGGGTACTGTGTAACATCTACCTGCACCAGCAAGGCCCTATCAAGTTAGCAAACTATTGTTAATTTGTATGTGCTTTGCATGACAATGTAGAATTATCGGCATAGTAAGACAAGAAAGCTGAAACAGGTACAGGGGCGGACTGTATTGATTCAAAAAGTGCATAAAGTTTAATACAGGATGCGTGTCATAGTCAAGTCGGACAGCTCAAGGAGTGCATCATTGATCGCGATGCTTTCAAGAACTGACTTATTGAAGTAAATATGCGCACAGGGAAGAATTTACTAAAATACATGTACATGTATGCCATTGGTAATACCTGTTTGTTGCATAACATCCTATTCCTGCTATAAACTAACACCTGCACCATAGATTAAGGTAAGAATAGAGTTTTCATGCTTTGAATTTTTTAAAAAATGTTTTAAACATATCCTGGTAGTTGCCCGCTAGCATCTTCCTAAATGATGTGTCAGGGATGTGCAAGGATCCATTACCTTCGCCTTCATATCAACCAAACGTAGTACATGTATAGTACTTAAAACTGGTTGTGTGTTGAAAGTCACTGAATCATACATCATGAATTTGTTGTTTATGAGAATAAACTGTAATAAGACATGTTAACGCAGAAATGTTTGTTCTTGCCGTGAGTTTCAAATTGCTCCAACTGACGACATGCAGTGAGCTGTTACCGTGCGGCGAAATACAAGACAGCGAGCGGCGACAACGCCGTTCACAGTGATGCTAAACAGGGTAACAACTCGCACCGATCATTGGCTAACAGCATGACGAAAACAATTTTGGAATGAACATGCGACGTTTGCGTCAGGGGATTTTTGAAATTGCTGCCTGGGAATTAGAAAAATTGAAAAGGAAGAAGTTTAAACACGTCCAGATTTCTACCAAAGAACTCTATGAGAGAGTTGTTATTTATATTAATTCTCACATTGGACTATGATTTCAGCTGATTTCATTCATATAGAATGTTTTTGACGTGCAATATCAATGACACAATATTTAAAGGAGAATCAAGCATGAACATAGTATACTACATATTTTTCATGCCCAAGAGAAATGTAAATCCAACGAACTACACACAAAATAAAGTTGATGGCAGTTCTTTTGAGAATAGTAAACTTTGACTACAAGATTTTCAAAATAGTAGAATCCTTGCATAGTATACTTGATTCTAAGAATCCGCAGTTTAGGACTAACCCAATCAATTTACCGTTTAAGAGCCAACGGGCTAACAGTTTCAAAAAAAAAACATGTGGGGTAATAATCTGAAGATGTCCAAGTGTCATTTGATAAGGACTAAAAATGAAAGCACCTGAAAATTGTATTTCAAAAGTGATTATTTAGAGCTTAAAAAAAAGTGAAAATCTACAGGTTGACTGGAATCACCTGCGCATCTCCTTGTCATAGATGTACTGTGTGAGATCTACAACTGTTTTGTATCACCGCGAGTAGCTTATTCGTTTTTCATTCGTATCTTGCAGTGGGCAGCATAAATTTCAATATTTTGTATTCTGGTTCTGTGGTGTTTATTGTGTCGCATTCAGACTTGACAATGTTATTAATCTTTGAAGGCTCACAATGTGTAGCTGTTTTTACAATGGGGCCAGAGCCAATTGTTCTAAACACTTAATTCTTGCTGAATGGCAATGGCATGTGCTCAATGAAGGAGTGTGTCTTCCTGTTACGATATGTCAAATGTGATACAAATATTATTGAATCTAGGAATAATATTCATAACTTCACAAAAAATTACGCCCTCTATCGCCACCCTAGAAACATCAGGTAGCATGAAATCTCACGTCTCTACAGCTGCAGATAACGCTGGAAAAATCAGAGATCAATTTATGCCTGGCTGCTTTATTGGATTCTAATCCAATGAAGCAATTTAGCTAGTAAGCATTAAAGACAATCTATTTTGAACATTTGAGTGCTTGAACTGAACCATGCTTGAACGAAAGTAAGCGGGTGATATGGAGACTGTCACTGAGTCGGCAAGCTAGTCTCCCACTGGTGGGAGTATATATTAAGAGGTTAGTGACGACGATTGGACAGACTTAAAAATACTCAAGAACGCAAATTAATTGAAAATATGGGCTAATTCGTGAATTAGCTGGACAAATCAAAACTTATATAAATTGGTCTATCTCGAATCTTATTACATTTTAATGGTTTGAATGGTATGGAATATGAAGAAACAATGGGGACATCATTTCTACTCTAAATTTTACAGTCTTCAACAGCACGCTCTACGAGAATCAGAACATACATGAAATACGCACATGTGGGACTTAGTGTGACTAAATCCTCGTTTTATAAAAACTATCATTATTTGTAGTTTTTTCCATGGCAAAGCCTCATTGCTCATTGTTTTGAAGAGTAATAAAGCCGCCCAGCATATGCATACCTTAAATCTCAAACAGAATGAAATAAAGCGAGAAATTTGTGTGTGAGACAAAATGTAACGTAACTAACCGATAAGTAATAACCATAGTTTTGAATGTTGTATTAAAAATGAAAACAAATTCTCAATAAGGTATATTATGAAGGATGACTTATGCAACATGCCAGAAATAGCATGAAGTACCACAGTTTGTTTCAGTTGTAAAAAGGTTGCAGGAAACTTTGGAGGATAACAGACTTGTATTTTTTTCCCATTGGTCCCTCTTAACGTAAACGTAACTAACGCATAGTTAAAGTTTCCTTCGTCTATTAACCACTGAAACATTCTCATGATCTGTTGGCTTGATTAAGTTGTGAAGTAGGCATACCAGTGTAGCAGAATTACTGTAGCCGAAAAACGAAACGATAATATGAAAGCAATATTCATGTAAGAGCCAATGTGAGTCAGTTTGTCATAAAGCTGTAACGTATCTAACACCGGAATTGCCCATGTAACATATCATCAGTACCTACATAATACATAGCAGAGAGTGTAATCTTCCACCTGTGGAGATTTGTCTGTAATTTGTGGTACTAAGCACTGTACTAACAATGTTTCCGTTTTAAAAAATCTGAGCTACATGATTCCCATGCTACTAAAGCTCTCTTGATACAGTCTAAAAATGAAGCCCTGAAAAATTGCAGTGTAACAAAATCATAAGTGCCTCTAAATTAAAAGTGAAAATCCATTGAGAGCCATTCAGCTTTCCCATAGACCTGCTGTTGCAGGAATTCTATCGCCCAGATATGAAAATTATGTGCCAATTGTATCTGCACATATTGTACTAGTCGACAGACGATAACTGTCAAGACTTTTGTGTTCCTAGGTGTTATTTTGTCCATTCAAACAATGTCAGACTTGTCAGATAGCAAAAGTTCAGACTAATTTTTTTAAACGGTCCTTCCACAGTGTTGATATAAGTGTCTTTAAGGAAATCAACGCATAGACATCTAGAGTATCTTAAGTTTTATCAGCGGAGGATAATAATAAGCCGCCATAGACGAGCACACTGCAGTTTTCCGTGCTACCAGACGCTGAGTATGACCATTTCGTTTATATTAGAATGAGTCAACGTTTGACGCTAACAAGATTCAGCAGGAGAATCCTTGCATAGTTTACTTGATTCTAGTTTCCACAGCCAGTTGAGGACTAACCCCCACTCATGGCATTTACCTTTAAAGCACAGCTCTACCCAGAGCAGAGAATGTACGGCGATCACTATACTGTCCGTGTCAGCATTCCAACACCTTTAGCATAATATTGAAATCTGTGAGTGGACTGCATAGGCACGATGCAAATTATTTTAGGTCCAAACGGAAATGTAATACATCTTCCAGGAGATCTGTGGACTACCGAGTTAGACAGCATGCAGCACGAAGTGTGGTTCTATCAGTATGCTGCCTTGCTGCTGTAAGTTTTCTGTATTAGTGACCATAGAGATTGAATGTTGTGTTGGGTGTTTTTTTTCTGGTTCTCACAGGGAAAATTGACAGGAAGTAAATGTGATAACGCATATCCAATTCCTAAAGTCATAAATATTATCTTGAAAAAAAATTAATGAATGATGCGATTTCCATTTGTAGGTAGCATGTATACTGTGGATGCAGATCCATATTTTTTCTGTATTTTTTTTTTTTAAAAGGTTTTACATGTATTTGATGCAGATCTATATTTTTCTGTTGAAGTTAATGTACTTACAACTGTATACTGATTTTGAAATATCGAGTGTGTGGATGAACTTTAATGCTAATTCCGAATCCACAAAAGCGATGACACAACCTCCACTTAATTTCCAGGGTCTAATTATGCCACTGTTTTCCTGTAAAATGATTTGTGTATACATACATGGTGACTCGCACGTGCATTATTCTGGCCCCCGAACCACTTGATATAGCGCACTGTGGAAAATGGTCTGAATGTTGATGACAGCACACAGCTCTCGTCAAATGCTGCTGTGATCCACTGGCTGGTATCTCTTGCCAGCTGTAGTTTTGTCAGCACTCAGCCAGACAAGGCTGCTAGTGAAGCCGGCGCAAATGTATTTAATCATGGCAGGCCTGTGGTAAGAGGGGTCTGTGGGTGCATAGTTAGCGCTTAATAAATCAGATGCAGGGGATTGCCACGTGAGGAGAGTGCTTCATTTCTTCTCTCTGCTCCGAACAGCCAGAGGGTGAAGCGTACTCGTGGGATAATTCATATCGTCGTCTCAGAATTTCTAATTGGACGTGTTGTGTGTGTACAGTTTGGCCACATGTCCATGGATTAGAGCATAGGGAGCACAACATTTCGGCCAGAAGCACGTGTGTCTGTGTTTGATGCGGCGTAAACGTCGGAAGCGGTCTTGTTAACTGCTTGCTTTTCGCTAGTGAAGGCTCTGGGATCATTTCGGTGCAGAGCGTTACCGCTTGGCATGTCTCGGTGCTCAATTTTGGAAATAATTCACTCCTTGTGCAGACGTCTTGTGCTGAACGTAAGGTGATACCCACGCCGGGGAATGTGCAAAGTGACTGTGGCATAAAGTGGATGATAAATGGAAATACATTGGACGCAAAAAGTGGCTCAAAATAACAGGCAATGGCGCACAAAAAAGTAGCGGATAATAAAATCGGGAATTCAGCGAAAGGCTGCTACTGAGAAGTAGGGACGCGATAATGTGAGGTGAAATTTATAAGGCAGACATCGTCCCTACGTGTCAGCAACTCGTTCCGGCGAATGCCGAAGAGAGATGCGCTTGCTTTGCGTCATGTCAAGCCCCGGTCTTCGCCTTCGAACGGAAGTGAGCCGCCTTGCTCGGAGGGCCCTACAGTCTGTCCCCACGAGTTGTTGTCAAAGAACGTGTTAGCCAAAACGGAGTCTAGTGCCAAGCCGTCCTTCCAAATCTGAGTCGGTCTTTCATCTAAAAGGCAATCAGTTGGAAAGTTTTACGAAATTCACGTCTAACAGAATGTCTTCGCAAGGACCCAGGCTAAGACATAGTGCCAGAACCCAGGATGCAGACCATCACTAGAGGAACCTGAATCACCACCATCTCCACCAGCACCTGAGTCGCGGAAAATTGATCTACTTGCGGTTAGATTATCTTGTCTTTTCCTTTATATTACATTCTGTTATATTTTAAAGTTTAGTTTTGGCGATTTTTTTTTATTTGAAAGATTTATGCCCATAGGTCATATCACACCAGTAACACATTCTAAATGTCTTTAGGTTTTTTTAAAATTAATTAATGAAAAATCTCAGGGGGACCCCCGAGATTTTCGACTATATTTTACATTATAGCATCCAAAGCATTAATAAGGTGTTAGGAATAAGGTTATCTGAATTGTACCTTGGCAGAAAGAGCTGACTCTGATCTTTCTGATGAGGTATAATTCAGATAACCTTAACACCTTATTATACTTGCCATTTATTTTAGAAAGAACAAGTTAAAGGCAGTGGATCTCATTTGCAAACATCCCCGCAGACCAGGAAAAGATAATCCATGCCCGTAGGCTATTGATGAAGGGCATGTCTGTGAAATCTGGGGGTCAGTGATTGCCTAGAATTTGAAAAATGTAAAAGAAAAACAATAGCCTGTAGTACATGTTCTATGGTACTTGGTAGGATTTTTTTTCTCGCGAGAAAAAAATTCGAATCTGAGTCTAACAGTCACTATAATTCCACTAAAACTGAGTTTCTAACTCCTATATTTTGCTAAAGGTTGCCAGATGGCATTTTTTTCTAAATGACATTGTATTTGCACAATGTTAATTTTTAGGCATGCAAAAGAGATCCCCTGCCTTTAATAGATTATAGAGTTTTGTTTATAGCAATTTGCAAAGTAATACTAATGTGTGAAAGTACAGTATGTAGGCCTAGTTTGTAATGTGCTAGCATTTGCAGGCATAGCACATCATACTTGCTTGCAGTTTGTACGGAAATGGCACTGGCATGCATTCTATGATATTATATAGTCCATTTCCTTTTACTATAATGCACCCATACCTTGTTTCTATTGGCTGCAGATTCAATCATACTATTTCCTTAGTTTCCTGGTAGTTCTGTTGATTTATTGTGCAGCACATGTACAGGGGATATGCAATTTTAGTAAAGTTCAAATACATTGTATGCATTATATTAATATTTATTGTGCAGCACATGTATGCAATTTTAGTGAAGTTCAAATACATTGTATGCATTCAACAATCATTCAGTGATGAAAAATTTGGTACAGTACAGTGTATGTTGTTAACCCGTTGGAGACTAAGTACGAGTTAACTCGTGTTGTGGTCTATGGGAAATGCGTGTTATAGTGAAATCAACTCGTCTCCAACGGGTTAATCGTGATAGGTGATGCAGAAGGATAGATAGGATTGACTTGGTTATGACTGCAGTGTATAGTACGTGTACCTTCCCCATGTATAACATTTTCAGACACAAAATGTATTTCTTTGATTGTATTCATGAATGTTCATTTAGCTAGTGAAGAAGTTGTATCCAAGGACACAGAAATATGCTGTGTGTACAGTAAAATGATTTAAGGCACAGAGTGACATTTTTTTGCACCCCTCTTGCATCATAGAAAAAATTGTCTTGTGCCCTCAGGCTGTCTGAAGGACATAATTGTGAAATCTGAAGATGATCAGTAATTACCTAGTATTTGAAAATTGCACCAAAGTTGTAGGTCCATGGTTAGACACAGGCACTAAATCAGTTCAGTATTTATTTATTTATTTATTTATTTATTTATTTATTTATTGAGCTTTATTTTTAGCAGGGTTATCCCATCAGTAGTTTAATACTGTTATTCTCTGGGGCCCTGCATAAACGATATAACATAGATGTAAAACAAATACAACATGCTGTAGGTTCCTCATAGAATGTCTAAAATATAACAAAACATACTATATAGCCCTTAACAGCTAGTAGACTTCCACTTTGGTCATTAGAACGTTAAATTGTTATTATTAATTAATAAACATTGATCAGGTAAATATATAATCGTGTAAACAAATGTAAACAAGCATTTGCTAACAAAAGATAAGAACAAAAATTGTTTTATGAGGTGGCAATTTTACATTTGGATATTTAAATCATTTTATATATTGTTGATATGCAACTGAATTATAGATTACATGTACATGACCAAAATGGAAGTTTACTCCGTAGCAAATCTGTCTACGTCAATGATTTATTATAGAAAATGGAAGAAGAGGGTACAATAATGATATTGGTTTATGAATAATAATCTGCATCTTATGCACAAAATTTGTCATGATCATGAATGCATATGGTACACATTTGTATTGTAAGCACAAGTCATATAGTATCATACATGATGAACATTGAGCACACACATACAGTTAGATAGATGATTGGTAGTCCCTGGTAGAGTTTTGTTTGTATGAGACAATAATTCAAATCAAAATCTAATGGTTACTGTAATTCAATTGAAACTGAGTATTTGCTAATTAAAGGTATTGGCTAACATATTCACACAATTAAAAAAATCTGAGCACGCATGATTCCCCATGCGTACAGGTCTCTTTGATGAGGTCTAAAAAATGAAGCCCGAAAAAAATTTGACTACTTCAGAATGATATATTTAGCTGACTTTAAACAGAAGTTGAAAATCGTAAGTTGACGCGAAGATTCACTTGCCCATTTCCTCCCATAGACTTGACTGTGTGTACACCTACAGTAGTGTAATTAATCTCGTCAGCCCGAGTTTTATTCGTTTATTCAATGTATAACTTGCCATTTCGAAGTGTAACTTTCGCAAACTTTTGTATTTTAGGGTGTTTAATTGTCATATTGAACAATACTAATGTAGCCTCAGATATCAAAGTTTGAACATATTTTTAAACTGCAGGCTCCACAATGTTATTAGCCTATCACTTTAAGGTTCCCTCGACCCCGGTATTTGCCCCTCTTTACCAGTGAACATATTTGATATGCCAGTAACCAATCAAGCGAGTGATACAGAATTGTTCTATATGTAAGAGATGATTTGATATCTAACCTCTCAGCCATGAAACCTGAGCCAATTTACTGGCAATGGAGGGAATGGAGGAGGTGGCGGAACGGGCGGGCGGGGGGAAGTGGGAGTTGCTGGCTAAACTGGACATAATTACTTGTGAGACCTGCCCCCCTTAATTTCACGTCAGTTTGTCAGTCTGAATGTCAGACCAATTATTTAGGACTCAGGAGATGATTGTAGCTCTAACCAAACCCAACCGTCTATGTTACAATGGAAAAAATGCTGGCTGGGCCCTTGCTTCATGCATCTAGAATCCATTGACTAGGCAGTTGTTGATACTGAATCACTTCGTGGCCGAAAACATGCATTGCCAAATCTTCTCATGGCAGTATTTTTCCTTCGTTTAAAACAAATGTAGAATTACAAATATGTGCACATGACCAATTTTATAAGTTTAGGTGTTTCTAATCAAGCATTCTCCCAAATCTAAGTCATATTTTTCCGTACAATGATGAATGGCTTGCTTTATGATTCCAACAGCATTTCTGGTACGATCGAAATTTGGGTGTTCGATAAGATACCAGTTGTAAAGACTACAGCGCTCATGGTCACATGAATCATTTCAAAGCTGCCGAATCCCATTATGAAAAATTCTATATTTGTTATGATAAATCCAAACAAAACAAAAACTAGCTTTAATTCGTCACTGAGACGAATTGGTATCCGCTAACCGTGCGATCACTAGATTCCAGGGCATGTAGCCGAACAACATATACAACGTATCAATGTTGCTCCAATACTGTCCCTTTCACCTTAAATTCATCTCATCACCCCTAATCTCTGAAAGGTCAACGGTGCGCCGTACGAGCGATCGTCGTGACTGTGCGCGCGGTTCAAGCTAAGACAAGCATGACCTTTGACATCAACTAACTGTGTACAAGTTTTCGGTTATCATATTCGACTCCAGTCAGGAGATATGCGAAAATACGATTCTCTCCTCTCCTCTCTAGATGACGTCACACAGATTGGCATGAAAGTGGATGCCTGAAAAGTTATCTACGCCAGCCATCGGCTAATACAGAATATTGCCAATGAAAGTATGGTCACCCGTTTAATTCAAAGGGAGTTATAGAGTGATTTAAAATGGCGTCAATTCATACGCGCGCATGCGCCGCGCATTTACGTTGGCGTGTAAGTAATATTTTAGTTTCTGGTGGATGTGAAATGGTTCTAAATGACGTAGAATTCAGTTAGACATCCAAAACCATCGAAAAAATGATGTTATTCTGTCCGGAAAGGGGTGTGCGCGAAAAAAACGCGCGCGTACGCGCGCGCACCAAAATGCTCTAAATGACCTGAAACATATAGTGCTGTTAAAAAGAAGTCATTTGGAGCATTTTAAAATTTTGACGTGCCCGTACGCACGCATCGTGGCGTGCGTGCGCACTTGGTTAGGTCCAGCAGTTGACCCTTGACCTCAATTTTACGTTGGTACAATGTGATTGCATAATTGTATTTCAATAATGAGATATTGACAAATGTCTGTTTAAGCTAATGACGTCATAAATGACGTCACGGATGGTGTTTGACATTAACATGATTACCATGCCGAGATATTCACATGGGACATAACTATGTTAAGTTACACGGTTATTAACACTATCGTTCTTGACTTATCGTCGGAACAAAAAGTGACCAGAAAGAAACACAAATAAACAAACAAAGTAAGAAAAAAATTTCGTACAAACTCTATGGTGATCCGCGGTTACGCGGATCACCAATAAATTTGTGGAAATCCTTTTAATGCTAAAGCTCAGTGACATGATTGGGAGAAAAAAAAATGCCTTTAGAACCAAACTGTACACCAAAGATAAACCAAATGTACACCAGTTGGAGTGGATCTCCTGGCTGGAAGGATTTGTCTTGAGTTTGTTTACTTAAGGAGAATCAAGCATAAACAGGCCCAGCAGTTATAATTTTATCAGGGGCAGGATTAATCCCCATAGAAGGCTACACGTACACATTTGTCTGTTACAAGGCATACTTACATGTATGGATATTATTTTAAAATGAGTCAACTTTTGACTACAAAATGTTCACTGTAGAATCCCTGCATAGTTTGATTCTAGAATAGTTTTTACCTCAAGTTGAGGACTACCCCTGCAGGACTACACAGCAGGTTTGCCTGTCACGAGGGATATTGACATTACTTATTTATGAATGAGTCAACGTTTGATACAAGATTTTCACAGGAGAATCCTTGCAATGTTTACTTGATTCTGGAGTAGTTTCAGCCCAAGTTGCGGACTACCCCCAATCATGTCATTTACCTTTAAGAACAATTTAACACCATGCAAGAAAAATCATGGTTGGTTCCATAGGGCCCTTTACTACATGTATGATACACAATGTATTGAAAAAAACCCCGCTGAGGACGGTGTGATTTTGCTTAAACATGCAATTCCCATAGACCTCATGACAAGATATCTAGTGTCTAGTCTTCAATGGGTTAAATATTGATTTACAAAACAGTCACATTCTTATGAGATCATGGCGAAATAAAAACTCCATCACCCTGCTGGTCAATATGAGTCACCTGATATATTTTAAGTTACACAAAAATATCACGGTTACTTTACAGTGTATACCGTATAATGAATCTATTCAATTGAAAGAAATTTTAAAACTCGATTATGCAAAGTTTCATTCTCTGTGCACCAGTCGTTCGCATATTTTTCTGCTAGATTAGTGTGTGTGTGCCCAGTAATAATGTAATCTTACGAGCAGAAAAAAAACAAGCAAATGTCTGGTGCGCAGAGTATGTCATTATAACGTTTGCATTTAATCGATTTTTATTATTTTTTTTAAAATTGATTCTGTTCACCGTGAAGAAATCATGGTCTATTTGTGTACCTTAACCCCAAAAAGCCCAAGCTATTTTTGGCTCTCCGTGGCCCGGGGGGGGGGGGGGGGGGGG
>JZLH01S0111995.1:3742-18209 GCA_001188425.1 Eucidaris tribuloides | reverse complement strand
TCATGGTGAGTACAGTTACTGACTGAACGCACAACAACAAAGTCTTCGTGGACATTGTGATTAGAATTTGAAATTCCATTGAAGAGGCATGGCTGTATTTCTGGGTAAGCTGTCAATTAACCAAGCACCGGATGGATTGCGTGGCTGTGACACACCTGTACATAGTATAAGACATTACAGTTCATTGGAAGTTAATGAAAGGTCACACAAGCTCCACTTCCTAAATTGGGTTTTAGAGGTCAAGCTATTCTCACAACAACAATATGATGTGATTTGGGAGAATTGTAATAATAGAAAACACTTCTGGAGTAAGATTTGATTTTCAAGATTGTGATTCTAGTGTGCTTTCACATCCATGGATGAAAATGCTAAATGTCTGTAGAATGATCAGTGAGCGCAAGATGTCATGTTTTGGCTGCCGTTTGAAAATGGTCTTAGTGTAAACATTTCTAATTGTATCAGACTTTATAATGTTTTATGCCTCAGCCTCATAAAGGAGCCGGAGGCATAATGTTCTCAGTTTGTCCATCCGTCTGTCTGTGTGTCTGTGTATCCATTCTGTGTGTCCACACTTTCATGCGGACAAGATGACTGAAGTACCACTGGAGGGATTTTAGCCAAACCTGGATTAAGGATGGAACATTAGTCACTTACAGGATGAATTCTTTAGATTTTGGGCCCAATCCGTCAAGGGACAAAGGTCAATGACCTACTGTAGATTTTATTTGGTGAATAGATATTAAATGATTTTTATAGGGTCAATGTAGTCAAAGGTTAGTGCCTTGAACTTTGTCCTCCCAATGTTTTTTGATGTAACAATTAGGAATGCCCTGTATTGATTATATTTGGTGAGTACATGTAGATCTGGAAAAAAAAAATAATTTCGTCTGGCTGTATGGGTTAAACTAAGGTTGAGGTCAGAGGTCAATGAATTTTGTGCTGTATTTAACATGCAAAATATGAGTTTTGTCAATTTTGTTTTATAACTAACCCAGATAAGTTTAAGTTTTACTAAACCACAAATTTATTTTAGCTCCATACTAAAACTACTTTCTTAGATATCGTAACTTTGTTAGATATCGTAATGACCTTGCAAATGTTGTGTGTAATTTACACTTTGTCTGTGAATTTGAGCTGTGCCAAGAATGGGAATGATACTCTGTGTGTGCATTCAGTATTTGTACTGTTCAATATCCAACCCTTCATGATCCAACATTGTATTCAGCCATGTGACTCCTGTGTTGCTCATTGTGTCATCAACACAGCAAGTGACACACCCGTCTAGGAGTGATTCGTCGGCTGGCCAAGTCACGTGGAAGCGCTCGGCACATGAGTGGCGGAGCTTTTGTCGTACGGACTGCTGGTAGTTATACGTGAATTACGGTCATAAGTCATGAGATCCAGAAAAAGGCGCTAAGAAGTCGTACGAGCGATCGAATCGGACGCGAAGTTCGGCGATGCCGGAAAAGAGCCTACTGCCGAATCGCAAGTCGGGGATCGGAAGCACGCGCGAAGCAGCAGTCGCCGGAACGTCGACGTAGAGCTGCGTTCGAGAGTCGGGGAATGGGGTCCGGAAATCGGATCGCATAGTGTGCGGAGGCCTTTACAGTTCGAACTCGATTAACCGGCTACGTTGGGACCAGCAGCCATGCGGATAAGTGATATGGCTGGATAAGAGAGATAATGTACAGTACAAACACAGTATAGGGGGGAGGTACACATGTCATAAGTTGTTGTATAAACAACCCAAAGACCATGCACAAATTGCAACAGACCTCCCACATGAGACACTTTATTTACTGTCCCTGATAGCCAGCCTGTTTCTGTGTACACTTCTGATAAAGGTGTATCAATTACACGTAATGACTGATAAGCCAATTGTCCGGATAACAGAGATCTCCGTATAATCGATGGCCGTATAACTGAGGCCGAACTGTACAAGGATGTCAAAAAATGTGATTATGTGAAGGTTAGAGGTCAGATACCAGTGTTTGATGAAAATTGAGAGTACTAGGAAAATTGCTTGGAGACAGTTAAATGTTTAAATGCGGGGAATCTCATTTGCACAACTCCCATAGCACAGCAAGACATCACCTGTGCTATTGATGAAGGACAAGTCTGTGAAATCTGAAGATCATTACCTAGAATTTGAAAAGAGAGAGAGAGAAGAAAAAAAAATGCTGTGTAGTGTATGTTCTTTGCTAGGAATGTCTGTCTCTCTAGGACACAATAACTCAAATCAAAGTCAAATCTTCGCTATAGAATTGCACTGAATCTGAGTTTCTAGCTCCTGTAGTTTGTTAAAGGTTCGTAGATGGTATTTTCTTCTTTAAAGGGTTGCCCAGAAAGGGTGCAACATCTGCAATTGTTAATTTCTTCAAAAAATGCCATTGGTTTTAGTTTCAGTGGTTAGGGCATTCTTTTTCCAAAAGTAAATAAACCCATCAATACATAATATTTTATCACTTTATTGAATGCAATTCAAACAAAGCAAGAGAATAGGAAACAGAGAAAAAAAGCACTGTAAATGCAGGACATTTACATTAGTACAATTAGAAATTGATAAGACTATATGAAAACTGCGTACACATGAGTGTAAGGGCACACTTCCCTCTATAGCAGAGTGGGCAAGATTGTAATAAAAGCACTTTTCTACATGTAAATGCAATATGTGCTATCATGTAGAATAAATAACGATTAAAAATCATGCATTTCTGTTGAAAAACTTGCTGATTAGTCGCAAATGTGCATGCCACATATTGGTAATGAGCTCAACCAGGCGACGCTGGCAAATTGTAAGCCTTGTTTCCTGCCTGTAATGACTGAAATATCCATCTACTGTCTGAAGGAAAATGATGGGATATCACTCCTGGCGTTGTCACCTGTGTTTCTGTTGTAAACAGGTTTAGTGGATAAACAGACCTGTGTTTAAAGCCCAAGTATAGTTTTGGTCGATCAGATAAAAATTTTGTCAATCTCTCACAAAGTATTCTATTGTCAAAATTTTTAGTAGGTTTGATGTTGTTTTCTGATGTCTGGGGCATCAGAAAACAACATCAAACCTACTAAAAATTGTTTATAGTGACAAATTATGATGTGCAAATTAAAGGAGAGCATGTAGCGGTATGTAGGCGTACATTACCTACATGTATGGGAAGTCTCGGGGGTCCCAACTGAGATTTTACATTTTGAGTAATTTTTCAAAACTGGAATGTTTCAGAGCGAGCAATTTTCAGTTCATTGATAGATCATAGACCTGTGTATAATATAATTGCAAAGAATTTCATTTTTTACCAAAACCAAACCCCGTCTTTAAGAGACTTTGTGAGATAAAAGCTTTATGTTTCAAGGTAGGAGTCATTTAGGTATTTGAGTTTGTAGTAGAAACTTGTAAAAGCATCAAATCCTGGACCCTGATGTTGAGACAGTATGATTAATAATGCTTTTAAACAAAAAGGCTGTCAGCCCTTCTCTATTATTGAAGCCCAAATCACATGTATACAAAGGCTTTGGATTCTGGTCAAGTACAGTCCCCAAGTTTGCTATGATTCCGAAAACAGAAAAAAATCATGGAGTTGCATTATTTTGTTTTTGGCCAAAAAATTTGTATTACAAAAATACAGCAGGGGAAAAAATCATGAAAAAGGCCAAAAACCAAGAAAACAATATTGTTCATTAGCGGAAAGTCTGGATCGTACCTGCTGTTTGTAGTGTTTAGCGTGTTTGCAAGTAAAGCTTCAGTTATATGTACTGCAGTGCATATAACTACAATGTTTTTTTTTTTTTTTTAAATTAGATTTTTACTATTTACAATTTTGTAAATTTTTACTATAATTTTGTAAATTTTACTTTGTTGGAGAAGAACAGAATATTGGCAAAAGTCAATGAATAGTGATATTTTTTCAATGGCAATACCAACAAATTGATATACATGTATCCTTAACCCGTTGGTTACGGGAACCGGATGGCCCGTGTACAAAGTCTATGGGGATTTGCGGAATCTCGTAGTCAACGGGTTAAAAAACGATATACCGGAATACCGACATACCGTAACATTTACATGGTGCTTTTTAAAGTTTATTAGTATTACTCTACATGATGCCTGTAGTTGTGAATACATAGCAGTCTGCTCAGTCTGTTGTGATATCTTTGGTAGATTTGTACAGCATGGAGGGTGACCACCATGAATATATTTTGGAGGAGGCTGGATCAGTGCAGGGCATTCCATTTACAGTGACTGTATCTTGCCTCATGGATGTAATCACTGATTCTTGTAAAAAGCCGCTGTCACCACATTATGTTAGCCGTGCAAATAGCGACTAAATTAGATTCTTGCGTGCTGCTATGTATTTGATGAAGTAATATTGGTTAAACCACATAAATCCGGAAGTGTAGATATGCGATGTTTTCCCCTCCTGCCTAAATTGTGTATCGAGACCCTTCCATCACATGTGCTTCTCCCAGTCAGCCAAGTGGTATGCTTTTGTGTTCATTTCAGGACTACATACATGTACTGTGCACATTATGGCTATGTGTATGCATTGTTGCAGAAAATAAGAAGGTAGAAAGTGTTGTAGTTAGCATGATTTACCAATGTGAACCAGTGTCAATGACTGTTAAAAAGCTTGTAACTTTCAGTTAACTATGAACAGTGATTAGAAATATAAAAAAGGAGGGAATAGTCACAGGGTATTTTGATTAGATTTTGTAAAAATTGAATAACAGTTTTTTTTTTGGAGGGGGGGGGAGGGGCTGTGAAGGTGGCATGGGGTTGACATGATGGTATAGGTAACTGCATTTCATCGGTTCAGCTCAAAACGGTTAAACTGTCTTGTAACTGTTTTGAGATAATCCTGAAACTTTATAAGGTTTTAAAATGTTTTTGGGTTGTCCGTCCGTCTGTTTACCGGTTTTCGTTATCGCGATAACTTAAGAACAGCTGATCAGATTTTGATGTTACTAGAACCAAATATGTACTATGATGCAACAATGAACTGAATAGGTTAGAAGCTCCTTTGAAGTACTAATTGTACTGTTCAATGATTTCCTGGTGTTTATTTATATTATGATTATTTATTATCATCATTATTTTTAAGTGAGTTGGATTGCTCCATGGGTTGGACAACTGGGTATTTTGAATCCTGATACATGTAGTTCTGACAGCAGTACATAACAGTGCAAAATTGTAAAAAAAAAAGTTTTATTGGACTTATTTAGAAAATTAGAATTATTAGTTTGTTAGATTAGGGCTAGTCTTTCAAGTCAAATGTCACATTTATTATACAACCTAATCATGCATATTGCGCTTACCTAGGGCTTGCGGCATGTTAATCACTGACATCAGAGGATCCCTAGCTCATCCACACACGATGTGACATGGACATGTCTGGTCAATTTGGCTAGGACGACCCTCACATACATTAAACCTGTACACCAATCATTTATGGATTGATTGTGGTGATGCGTGAACTTGTCTGCATACACCCTCTTTGCTAATATTTCCCATGGGACCTTGGGGGCTCGTATGGAAAAGCGGGAAAATGAGCTGAGGGTACATTTCTACCTGATAAAAATAAAACCTTGTTTAAGTTGTGATGAACGCTGTACAGTCTTCTGCCCCAGATCTAGCATTTTTTTTTTCACCAGTCTGTCGAAGTAAACATTCTAATTCCTCCAAATGAGGCAGGGCAAGAGGTGTGCTAAAGGTTGGTGACATGATTGGGAACACTTGAAAATGCCTCAAGATCCAAATGAGTTGAAATGTATACCAACTATACACCAGCCGGAGTGGATCTCCCACCTAGGAGGATTTGTCTGTAATTTGTTTACTTAAGGAGAATCAAGCATAAACATAGGCATATCTTAATTTTATCCGGGGTACGATAAAAAATATGCCCCATAGAGAGCCACACAGCAGGTTTCCGTGCTATGAGTGATATTGACATTGTTTATTTTAGAATGAGTCAATGTTTGACTACAATATTTTCACAGGAGAATCCTTGCATAGTTTACTTGATTCTAGAGTAGTTTCAGCCCAAGTTGAGGACTACCCCCAATCATGTCATTTACCTTTAAAGGAAAATGAAACTTAAAAACTAATACCACATAATATCATAAAGAAATATATGCCAATCAAAATAAATTTACAATCACCCTGATCCAATTTCTTAAAAGGAGAACCACAACTCCAAAGTTGGGCCTCTTCAAGTCTGAAATGCTGGGTGGAGATCGTCATTATTTCGGGGTTGGCTCAAATTAGTGACGTCACTCACGAACAACCTATCCACTACAAATATCACTACATAGTCTTGTTCAGGATGAAACAGCCCTTGTTATTGTTAATAAATTACAAACAGACACAAAGTACTAGGTGTTAAAAATAATATTTGTTAATTTTGAAAATTAATAACACAAACCTGTACAACAGATTATACTGACATTGAGTATAGTTACAGCAGAATAGTGAACATTTTTGTTGGAGGTGGTTTCAGTACGATATCAATACTCAGTTTTATGAAATTCACGCTTATTTAAAAAGTTAGAGTTCAGATTTTGCTCAAAATCCAACTCCCTGTACAAAATTTGAAACTGTACAGAAATCAAATGGTGTGTGTGTGAGTGTGTGTTCAGTCCCTACACAATAGAAATAGAACAAACAGCATTTGGAAGCTAAGACTTTGCCCTTGATGTTGATGTAAACGTGTCACAGCAATATTTTCTTTATTTTGCTTCAGCATGTCTCAAAAAATTGTGCAAGAAAAAAGCGCCCTCTTCGGCAATTAAAAAATACTCTTGTGGCATGATGCTTACATTTACGTTCAATTTTGGTACATTCACATGGATGGCGGCTATATATGAAACATGAATGCATATCCTTTATCTTTTCTGATATTCCTGAATCCTGATATTTGGTAATTGGATGTAATTCTTCTATTAATACGGCCTACAGTTAGTACAGTATGCAGGCTTTATACTGGCTGGGTTAAGTTAGAAATAAGGCTAAGAAACCTTTTGATTATATGATTTCTTCAATCAGGGCTTTGCTTCTGAGCAACATAAAATTTATAGAAATTAATTTTACTTGCCCAAATGGGCAAGTAAAACTTTTCAACTCTCAAATCAAGAGAGTACCAGTATGAAAGATTTGTGTTTTACAATTATGTTTCAATTTGTGTGAATTCCAGTTAGGTTGGAAAAAAAACAAGGTTCTGTCTCTAAACATACAAAATTAACTAGCATTTTGTTCACCTGGGCTGCATTGGGCAAGTACAAATTTTGTTTGGGCAACTAAATAATGAAAACAGAAATTTTGCGTGCCCAATAGAGCAACCAGTCAAAAAAGTTCGTGTGGAGCCCTGCTTTAATCATTTAATTTTTTTTATTTTATTTTATTTTTTTTTTACACCAGGGAGGAAGACTGATGTAAAATCATTGTAGGTTTAGAAATATCAGTGCTGACTGCTGAATGTATTGAAAATGGGCTGTTTATCACCTTGTACCTATTGTGGATTTTAGACATGTGATGTTAGTTTTTCCCACTAATTTTGAACTTGGTAGAGTGTCCCAGTAGAGTCCAACCGTATCAAAGATTGCTTGATAATCAGCCAACTGCACTGGTGTGAGTTTTTGACCTTGTAAGCCGTGATGATGTGATCAGGAGATACACTAATCGAGTCTGGCAGTCTGACCAGTTTCTGAGCTGTGTAAAATTCACATTCAGTGAATGTCAGGGATTTACATGTAACTGTCAGTGTATTCTGTTTGAATTTTATCAGTGTATATTTTTATGAAATCTGACTGTTCTGATATGTGGGGACAGCTGGCCCGTG
Organism: Eucidaris tribuloides; assembly: GCA_001188425.1. Classification (NCBI taxonomy): domain Eukaryota; kingdom Metazoa; phylum Echinodermata; class Echinoidea; order Cidaroida; family Cidaridae; genus Eucidaris; species Eucidaris tribuloides. The sequence continues at coordinate 10,380 of JZLH01S0111995.1, read as the reverse complement.
GGCTTATGATAGTGACATGATGATGGCCTTATTTGCCATCATCACAGGTTGTTCCTCCATATACACGTAGGTGCCTTCACACTTACAGCAAACTTTGCGAAGTTTCACTTCCCCAAGATTAAATTTGCGAAGTTTGGTTTAGTGATTGCGAACTTCCTACGAAACTGCTCGCGAAACTTCCTACAACTTTGAAAGAAATTTCCTGAACATCGAGAAACTTCCCACGACATTTTAAAGGGACTGAATCGTGGCCATCGACCGGCCTGACGAGAACAAACTCAGGGCCGTCACCCTGTTCACTAGCTCCGTTTCGCGTGGGTGTGTTGCTGTGTTGCGAAACCAGTTCGATGCACGCAGCAGCGCACTGGCAGATCGTGTATTCAGTACGGCCAATGAGAAGCAACAAACTCAGTGGAGGTCCTATCAAATTTACCGAAACGTGCCGAATTGATTATTCGGGCTCTTTCGAATTAGCGTATGCGTCCATCGCGGTCCGCTGAGTACTGCAACGAAATAAACACTCCACCACGTATACAGTATGTATAACTCGAAACGGAGCTAGCGAACGGTGATATTTTGTGGTGACGGCCCTGAGTTTTGTTCTCATCAGGCCGGTCGATGGCCACGATTCAGTCCCTTTAAGTGCGAACAGAAAATTTTGGAAGTTATGTATCCCATAAACCTCTGTGCATTTGTGGTGTGGGACGTAAATGCGTGCTTTACACAAACTTCTGGAGTTGAATGCATGACTTGGTATCTAGGTTGCATTACTGTACACACCAAGTGTACTTACATTATGTACGAATACAAGTCCATAGCTGAGACGTTAAAACAGTTTCTCGACTGGCTGGGAGTGAGAAACTGCGAGGGAGTGAAGCGACAGGAAGATAACTTGGTGAAGATTTATACTGTGAATGCATGTACAGTGAGTCACAGCTCTGTTGGGAAGTTACTACATGGAACAGGTGTGCTATCCCACATGTAGGTCATAGGGGGAAACCCCCTGGATTGACAGATGCATGTGCTGAGGGTACTGATAGATGCAATGTAGAGAAGACTATATCTGGAAGGTTAACCAATACAAACTGTTCACAGTTATCAAATGTTTCGTTTAGATGCATTTTGGTGCAAATGTTTTTGGTGCATTCAAAATCTGTGCTATGAGATGTTGATTTCAATGCTCAACCAATTGAAATATTTTAGTAATTAGCAATGATTATGAACCACCAAAATGAAAAAAAAAATATATGTAGATATATATTTCACTGAAATAGTATGCTTCAGCACTTAATTTCATGGGAAAATATTACCGGTTGTGCTAAGAGTTGTGAGAAGACTAACCAAAAGCTGTGTCGAAAATCTCGGGGGTCCCCCACCCCCCCCCCAAGATTTTTCATTCATAAAAAAACCTAAAGACATTCAGAATGTGTTATTGGTGTGATATGACCTTTGGGCATAAAGCTTTCAAATAAAAGAAAAATCACCAAAATTGAACTTGCGCTTTAAAGGAGAAAAATGCTGGATGTGACAGCAGGGGTGTATAGAGTAATAATGTGTATAGCCACGCATTTGTCATGGTGACGTCAAGAACAGCTGATAGTTTCAGAAGGCAAGTGGCAGAGAGGGTGATAGTAGATGTGACTAAAATCAGAGATCATTGGTTTGATGTCCTAATTAATTCTTCCTGGCCCCAGGGTTTCCTGTGATTGGCTAGACATTAAGTGTATATTATTTCCTTGTATGAAATCGCTGCTTGTGATGAGTGAGTCTGGGGGGGGGGGTATTTGTTAAAGTCAACCTGTTGTGGAAATTTGCTGCAAATGTGAACAACTGTAAAGTTGTGAGTGGACTGGTGTGTTTCAATAGAAGCAGAATAATCAGGGAAAGTGTGAGAACAATTGGGCAATTGTATATCAATAATGTTTAATGTTACTGCTTTGTGAAAGCACTATACAGTGCGTATCAAAAAAAAGTGACACTCAGAAAAAATTTATTACACAAAAATTTCAATGATCTAGAGATTATTATTTTGATATGAATATTTTACCTTGGACCTAAGCTATCTGATGACACTGTTGGTATTGAAAGTATTTCACGCATGAGTGGGCACAGCCCACTTTTGTCCAATCGGCCAAAAATGCATTTGCGCACAGAATTGTGTTCTTATAGTCAATGTTTAATGCCTCACAGACCAGTGCTGCAGAAGCTCTCACTTGATGTGCACAAGGATTGAATCCTCAGCATAGTCTAAAAAGAGCTAATATCAATTTTGCGGCAAAAAAGACAAAAATGAAGCAATGATTCAGATATACCCCCTGAAAAAGGAGAAAATGTCAAGTTTGCAAGATGACCTGTGAATTGAAGAAAATGGCATTTTCTTGTTTTTGAGGGGGTGAGTTGTATAATAATAATAATAAAATTGGGTTGTGCTCACTCATGAGTGAAATACTTTCAATACCAACAGTGTCATCAGATAGCTTAGGTCCAAGGTAAAATATTCATATCAAAAAATAATCTCAAAATTACGAAACAATATTTCTTTCTCTAAGTGTCTACTCTTTTTTGATACACACTGCAAAGTGGATGTTGTTTCACATGTATGTGAGCATTGTTACCTTTTTGTTTTGTACCCAAAATGTCACTACATTTTAAAGTTGTTTTCTCTGAAGAAATCCTCCTTTGTCCATATTTTTTGTGTACAAAACAATGGCTCATGATTGAACAATGAATTTCACAACATTGCCAATTTTGCTTTGATTTTTTTTTTCAAAGCTGAAAGGTAGGGAATAATTGCAAACATCAAGGAGCATTCAAACACATCCCTCATGCCCATAGGCTATTCATGAAGGACATGCCTGTAAAATCTAAAGATAAGTAATTATTTAGAATTTGAAAAATCAGCTAAAAGTAACTGTCACCGTGGGGCGTGGAGGTCTCTTTCATTTAGACTCACACATGCATAACACCCACTGAACAGTAGTAGTATTTTAAAGGCAAGGTTCACCCTGACATCAAATTGGTTTTTAATTAAAGCAGAATGATGAGAGAAACATATTAATGTAAGTTTGGCGAAAATCCACGAAAGAATAACAGAGTTATGAGGTTTTAAAGTTTTAAATTTGTGACATCACATGCAAGCAGTTCCCCACATGTCATGTGATATAAATTCCCTAAAAGTCTCGTTTTCTCAGAAATTTGAAAATGATTTTACCTGTGCATTCAATATATTATCAGAAACATTATTTCATACACGTTTCTATGAAAAAACTGCATTCAATTTATGGAATTTATATTACATGACATATGGGGAGCTGCTCGCATGTGACGTCACAAATTATGAGTTATGAGATTTCAGTCATTCTTTGGTGGATTTTCGCAAAACTTTCATTAATATGTTTCTCTCATTGTTCTGCTTTTATTAAAACAAACTTGATGTCAAGGTGAACCTTGCCTTTAATTATCATTGCCCTTTGAATAATTATCTGCATGGGGCATGTGCATAAAGTTTATCATGTTCATAAATTCATAATGATATGTGTGAATTGTAAGTAATTTTCACATATCACACACATAATGAAAACACATGCACGACAAGGGTCTGAAAGAAGACTAGTAGACCAGTAGAGGTTTTTGTTTCTATGAGACAATTAAATTCCAATTCTGGTTCTGAAGAATCACGTAAGTGGCTTGTACAATGTACAGTGTCAGTAGTTGGGGTATCATTCCCAATGTCCTGCCAAGGAATTGCTGTTTATATCATGTGATAAAATTGAAAGAGAGTGAACTATTTTTTGCTACAAATTATTGGTGGCATGCCAAGTGCAGCTTCTTCTCTTCAGTCTCGTTCAGAAATGTTGTTGACTATTAACCCGTTGATTCTGAAAATCCCATAGAGTTAACACAGGACAAATCCGGTTCCCGTAGCCAACGGGTTAAGAACATTGATTTTGCTAATTTGGTTTTTGAGGAGGTTGGAAGAGATTGGACTGTTTGATTGGCCATTAAGCCTCACATTTCCATTTGTACAATTTTTTTTTACACTAATGAGAAAAACACCACCACCACCACCAAGAAAACACTCATGTGCTTTATACAGTACAGGAGAATTCCCAGTTAAGATAGATAACTAACCCATCCTATTGTCTTATTTTTATCATACACCATTGTGGTCATGAATTATTGCAATTGTAAAAAGAGGTGTGTTCACTATGCAAAGTGCATAAAGAAGTCTTGTGTGCTGCTTAGATTTCAACTTTTTGTCTCATCTCTGGTGCTGTGGTATGAGTGTAATACTCAACTTATGTCTGATTTGACGATGTGTTTTGGAATTAAGTTAAAGGTTAGTGACATGATTGCGAACACTTGAAAATGCCTCAAGAATCAAATGAGTTGAAATACATACCAACTATACACTAGCAGGAGTGGATCTCCCACCTGGGAGGATTTGTCTGTAATTTGTTTAATTAAGGAGAATCAAGCGTAAACATAGGAGTATCTTAATTTTATCCCGGGATGATAAAAATAAGCCCCATAGAGAGCCACACAGCAGGTTTCCAACTTTCCATGCTACCAGTGATATTGACATTGTTTATTTTAGAATGAGTCAACGTTTGACTACTAGATTTTCACAGGAGGATCCTTGCATAGTTTACTTGATTCTAGAGTAGTTTCAGCCCAAGTTGAGGACTACCCCCAATCATGTTATTTACCTTTGAAGTTCAGATGGTTGTTTGTGTGTTTGGACCAGTGTCAGGGAGTGAAATGAGATTCCTGTGTAGAATGTCACACCTCATGGTTCACGGTTCACAGACGTTTGATTGGTCATCTTGAGTGTAGCAATTAACTCCAAGATTATAGCATCATAATTGGTGGTTGTTTCAATTATGGCTCTGTCGTGTGATAGTCATTTGAAAGTAAGTAGGCCTATACAAAATTAAATTCATTTCTCAATGTTGAGGAGTCCTGTAACCCGTTTGTAGGGCAGTGAACTCTGCCATTGATATTTTTGAAGTGAAAATCGTTTTAATAGATGAATCAAATTACGGGGTTTCACCAGATCTCAAGATCTGTTTGAAACAAGGTAAATAATTAACTACAGATCTAGATTACGGGCAAGTCCAGCAACAGTATGTTGCTTTAAATATAAGCAGAAGTAACAATAATATTAATAATAATTAAAAAAATATTTATATAGCGTCTAATACACAAATTTCTAGGTGCTGTAAGAATTATCACAACGTAATGACAATATTTGGGAAGTACTAGTACCACCCATCGCAATTCCCAGATACATCATACACCTGAGTATGTGCCTGCCGACTAGTCTGTTGCTGCTCCGTTCCCTGACAATTTGGGGGACATGCTCAGTCAGTACATATTCACAGGAGCTCTAGCATTGAGGCTACCAGGCCCCACATAGGTGGCCAATGAGAATGATGGGTGGTTACAAAATACACATATTATTAGATTATGTAATTCTTTTAATAGACAGAATTAGAGGAAAAGGTGAGTTTTAAGGATTGATTTGAATGTGTTCACAGAAGGGGCTTCACGAACGCGGAAAAGGAGCTGGTTCGAAAGTATACAGTCCTGAGCAAAATAGAGAAGGCGAGATTGCCTTATTTTGTCATAGTTTGAGGTCCGGGAGACAATTGAAGATGAACAGACAAACACCTCTGTTAAAGTTAGAGAAAAAGTCATGTCTCTAGTTTTCTGGCAGTGTCCAGACACAATATATCTATATCCTATTTTTACAGCAAGCAAAAATTTCATTTCGCATCATTTCTGTGTGGACATTCAATCAGGCAAGTGCCCCAAGTTGTGTGACATGAAGACCTTCATGAAGGGCTGTGGAACTTCATTCTAGGAGATCATGGAAAATTGTTTTATTATCATATTATTATTCAATAATTTTGATCTTTTTGGTGTTTTGTTACTTGGGAGATTGGATATCGAACGGTGGTTTGAGAACTTTCTTACTCAGAAAACGCTCCAGTTGCAATGACCACTTCGTTATGTTGTTTTGTGATGAGTGTCGGTGAGTAAGCTGGTGGCTCACTGGGGGGGGTAAGGGTGGGAGGGGGAGGGTGGGGGGCGGTAAGAGTGGAGGGAGGGGGGGGGTAGTGGGGGGGGAGTAAAGGAGAGGGTAGGGTTGGTGGCGGCCAAATCAAGACTGATTGATTCAGTTTATTGTATGGGCCTGATTTTTTGATCTTTGTTACCTGTTGACATGGTTGAATGTGTCTGTATTTCTCAAGTTGGTTGGATATTTAGAACTTTTATTTACTTGCAAAAGCCCATTTAAAAAAAAAATAGTAAAAAACATTTGTCATACTTGACTGTGTTTAAATGGACAAATAAACACACTAGAACACAAAACTTCAGACAGTTTGTAATGCTGTCACTCATAAAGTATGTACATAGATAGAAATTGGCACATGAATTATTGTCAATGGATGAAAATTCTACAACACAGCAGTCTATGGGGGAAAACTGGAATGGTCACTCAATACTTTTCATTGTTTGAAAGCACGTAATGATTGCTTTGAACTGCAATTTTTCCAGGGCTTCATTTTTCGACGGTATCAGAGATACTGGTAGCATGGGGAATCCTGGTAGCTTGGTGAATCATGTACTGT
>JZLH01S0111973.1:6899-19624 GCA_001188425.1 Eucidaris tribuloides | reverse complement strand
CTGCTGACACCGTCCGGTCCGCTCGCCTTACTAGGCTTGATGGCCATGAAGCGTGACCGAACCTCGTGCTCTTCGATGGTAATTGGGAGATCGTCGGAAACACAAATACCTGCCATTTGTTCTTCAGCTAGGTGTTGGAAGTTTTTGTTATCGAACCGGTTGAAGAATGCGTTTAGTTCATTGGAGCGTTGTTTGGCATTCACCTCATGGACAAACACATTCTCTTTCTTTTTGTTGGAATAATCCGTCATTACTTTAATAATTCGTATTACTTTGCACATAGAACCATCAAAATACAGAATGGATACGTTCTTACGTATGTAAACATTATCGCAAATCACGTTCAACGTTCTTCTTACGACTTTCGATATGAAAACGCACTGGGAATCACACCACTTCTTAATTTTCTAAATCAGTGATTAACGTAGACGTTTTGATACTGTATTGATAGAATCATCCCACCCCCCATTTTTCTGAGTAATTTGTGTTTCCTGATTCTAATGTTTGCAATTATTCCGAGGACAGTAAGAACAGCATATTTTATTTTGTGAAGATATAGATCGAAGGTCAGCGCTTCGATTTTGAAAACACACACACACACACACACACACACACACACACACACACACACACACACACACACACACACACACACACACACACACACACACACACAAATACCACACACACCACAAACCCACACACACACACACACACACACACACACACACACACACACACACATCGCTCTATCATTACCCATCTGTAGAATGATGATCATTACAATGATGTTGCTAATTATGACGTCAAGGATGATGATAACAATGGTAATCATGATGATGATGGTGATAACAATAATGATTATGATAATGATGAGATGATGTAAGTGGTGGAAATGGTGGCTGTGGTGGTGGAGATGATGAAGAGGGGTGGTAGGGGGAAAAGGAGGAGGAAGACGGTGGTGATAGTGATAGTGATATTGGTATGGTGAATTTGGTTGTGGAGAAATAGAATGAAAAAAGAGGGAGGCGGATGTTTATAATATGCTTCAATTGCCATATTATTTTTTTTAAATCTCGACGTTCATGAAACAATGAGAGATAGATGTGATTCTTTGAAAATCATGTCACTTAGACCGTTGAATTTAGGTGGATGAATTACAATATGTTGTCTTCCTCATAAGAAGTCGGTACCACGGATATAGATATTTCGTTTTTTTGTCTCGCCTGAACGAAATTCGGCAGACACCTAGTAATCACTTTTCCTGTTAGTCTGTTAGTCTGTTGATCTGTTACGAAAATGTTAAAGTTTTTGTTCAACTTGCTCTCATTTCTTTATTTCAGCATCAATTTTATTCACACTTGGTACAAATGATCCTTGGGTAATACCACGTGTGTGTTGCTGAGGGTGATGAGGTCAAAGGTCATCTAGGAGTCAAAAGTTTAAACGATATGAGGCCATGTGCTTCATTTTTCTTAAAGTTTTTGTTTAACTTTCGCTCATTTCCTTTTTTGTGCATCAATTTTGCTCACACTTGGTACAAAATCCTTGGGTAATACCACATGTGTTGATGAGGATGGTGAGGTCAAAGGTCATCTAGGGGTCAAAAGGTCAAGTGATATGAGGCCATGCGTAACGTGCTCTCATTTCTTTAGTTCTGCATCAATTGTGTTCACACTTGGTGAAAATGAAATTTGGATAATACTACATGTGTGTTGATGAGGATGATGAGTCCAAAAGGTCGTCTAGGGGTCAAATGATAAGAGATTATATTTAACTTGCTCCCATTTCTTTATTTGTACATCAATTGTATTCACACTTGGCACAAATGATCCTGAGGTAATACCACATGTGTGTTGATGAGGATGATGAGGTCAAAGGTCGTCTAGGGGTCAAAAGGTCAAATGATTTGAGGCCATGTTTAATTTTCTCTCATTTCTTTATTTCTACATCAATTGTATTCACACTTAGTACAAATGATCCTTGGGTGATACCACCTGTGTGTTGATGAGGATGATGAGGTCAAAGGTCATCTAGGGGTCAAAGGTTCAAATGTATTTCTGCATCAATTTTGCTCAAACTCGGAACAAACAATCAGTGGGAAAATACGTACCTCATGTTCTGTTGATGAAGATGGAGAGGTCAAAGATCATCTAGGAGTCAAAAGGTCATTTTGCATGTTTTATTGATCGCGAAATCAGGCGAGTCTCGTGGTTCGTGAACCGCCTTGTTGATCAAGTGCATACTTATTTGTATAAATCGCACACTTGATAACCATGACCAATGCGAAGATCCAAGTATAACATTTTCAAACAAAGTACACCCATTTAAGCCCTAGAAGTCCACAATCAACATTACCATCCACCAATGACCATCACTATCACCATTACCACCATAATTATGACCATGACCATGACCTTTTAATTACCATTACCACCACAACCACCACTATCATCATCATCACCACCATCATCACCACCACCACCCCCACCACCACCCCCACCACAACCCCAACATCACCACCACCACCATCACCACCACTATCACCACCACCACCGACACCACCACCATCACTACCACTATCATCATCACCACCACTTCAATCACCACCACCATCACCACCACCACCACCACCACCACCACCACCACCATCACAACCATTATTACCATCACAACTACCATCATCACCACCACCACCGCCACCATCACTACCACTATCATCATCACCGTGCACCACTACCATCACCACCACCATCATCACCACCACCACCATCATCAACACTATTACCACCACCACCACTACTATCACCACCACCACCACCACCACCACCACCATCACTACCACTATCATCATCACCACCACTTCCATCACCACCACCGTCACCACCATCACCACCACCACCATCACAACCACTATTACCACCACCACCGTCATCACCGTGCACCACTTCCATCACCACCACCATCACCTACACCGCCACACCATCAATACCACCATCACCATCACCATCAGCGAATAACCATCCCATCACACTCACCCTCACCACAACCATAACTTTCATTACTAAGACTTTGTTCATCGTATTTAGCCCCACCATTACCATATCATCACCATCATCACGAAAATCACCATCACCACCTTTAACATTAACACCACCGTCCACCACTATGATTATCATCACCTCCCCAATTACATGCTTTGTAAAAAATTATTAAATTACATAAGAGATCGCAATTTAATTGAGGTGTATAATTCATTATTCCCTATACAGGGTGGCCCAGAAAGAATGCTACGAGTATGATCGCTAATTTCTTCAACATTATCGGCAAAATGTCCTTAATTTTTATTTCGTTGGTTAGAACAGTCTTTTTCCAATTAAATGATACCAATATCATTGATTATGAGTAAGGCGTTTTGATTCTAGGGCCATTTTTCGGAGGCAATGCAATTTCCTAAATTTGCAATTTTTCAACAGCGGCGGTCATCGGAACGCGGAGATATTCTGGCGTCTCAGCTCACCATACCGGCCGCATACCGGACAAACCGCAATGACAATGGACACTTGCTTGCATCGTCTTCCTTATGAAAGCGATGGCATTCCAGCCCTATTGTCATTGCGGTTTGTCCGGTATCCGGCCGGTATGGTGAGCTGAGACGCCAAAATATCTCGGCGTTCCGATGACCGCCGCTGTTGAAAAAATGGAAATTTGGGAAATTGCATTGCCTCCGAAAAATGGCCCTAGAATCAAAACGCCTTACTCAAAATCAATGATCTTGGCATCACTTTATTGGAAAAAGAATGTTCTAACCAACGAAATAAAAATTAATGACATTTTGCCGATAATGGTGAAGAAATTAGCGATCGTACTCGTAGCATTCTTTCTGGGCCACCCTGTATAGTGTTAAAAGTATAATAATTTGTTAGGAGAATTCCTGTTTGTGTAGTACTCCACTAAGACGGGTTTATAGATGAACTCAGATACCTGGTTCTAGGCATAACATCGATACATATTCATGCTAACAATTTATTTCGCAATTTGGAATGAATTCCGTGGTACGTATTTGCAAAACAGAAAAAACTTAACACAAATCGTAGTAACGTACACTGCCATTTAAGACCAAGTCTGTTTTTGACCAAGAAATAATATATTGAAGATTCTTTCGACCATTTATCCTTCTACTCTGCATAAACAATCACAACAATATTAAAATAGACATGGCTGGACGAAATTTGTACATCAAGCATTTAAACTGACACAGCAAAGAGCGAAAATTAATGGCAATGGTATGAAAAGCCTAGTTTGACCCAAAACAAAGAAACCTTAGTAAAAAAAATTACAAGTCTACAGTCACCATTACCATAACAATCACTACCTAGGAAAAGAATAGTTAATCTGCATGAGAATTGGTGGATAAAAAAAAATTATGCCATGCAGTGGTCTGCAAGTAGACAGGTTGACAGGTTTGACTTAGGCATGACAAATTTAATTAGAACAAACTTGATTTGATTTAATTTGCGCCAACCTAAACTCCTCAAAAAAAGTTTGGAACTCAAACTTTGGTCGATTATTTCTCCCTTCTTGTAGTAGCAATTAAGGCATGCTTGATGCCAGGAGAAGGTTTATTTAATTTTCTCTAAAATGATACCCTACTTGTTGTGATTATTCTATCGGGGAAGGGGCAGTATTTGAAAATATGTTATAACATGCAAATTGAAAGGCTGCAAAATGGCCGGTTTTCATGAAAATTCAATAAGGAACGTGTTGTTTTGTATAAAGTTATGTCTTTTGTATGTCTTTTATGACCACCGGTCATTTGCAACTTTTCAATTTACACTTTATCCCACATTTTTTAAAACTGCCTTTTCCCTGACAGACTGATCTTAACAAGTAGGGTAACATTTTAAGGAAAATTAACTAATCTTTCTGCTGGTACCAAGCATGCCTTAATTGCAACTACAAGAAGGAAATAATCGATCAAAGTCAGATTTACAAACTTTTTTGAAGAGTTTACATTTCCACTTTTATGGAAACATTTCATATGAAATGATACATCAAACAAGCTAATTATTCATACAATTCAATATTTACAACAGAAACATGCAATGTGATTCTTGATAGTTGTTCATATTCTGATGGTGATAACACAATCTTAGAAATCGCGTTTAAGGAAATTACTTAAATAAAAAAAAATCAGTTCTTGGCTTCAATACAGTGTGCTATGCTATAGGTTGAAGCCTTCTTCTATAGTGTATATTGACACAATGTCATTGTTAGGACCGCAAAAAGGAATCATCAAGCATAGCAAGACAATCAATAACAGGAATATACCTCTACTATTAAAAGTAAGGAACGGTAGCGGTTTCTCACTCGGAAAAATCATATTCGAGCATTGCATCTTTACAAACTGATACAAGAGTAGACCAAATAAATGCAGAGTTCGTAACGAGAATCATAATTGGTTTCCTATATAAAGGATTTAAACCAAAGTCTTCAAAACGTGGATTAAAATGTATAAAGTTTCAAACGACATAACCTATTCATATAGATGGTTACTTACATTTACGCATCATAAGATCAGACCATGCAGCAAGTTAGGTATACTGATCATAAGGTCATAAGATCCTGTAGCATGTGCTTGAACTTCGATATACATGTACTATTTCCAAATGTTCATCTGTAATAATTATCTATGGACGCGTACTTTAAAACGAAGATAAGACAGCATACATGTTAATTTCTAAACAAATACAGCGGCAAGCACAGCAGCAGTATTATACATAAAGATAAGATAAATATCAATTAATGAATAAAATGTCCTGTGGCCAGAAATTATACAAAACAGCAGTCTATGCCTGGAGGAAACCTGGAATGGTCAAGCACTGATTTTCTCTGTTTAAAAGCACTTAATGACTGTTCTGAGTTGTAATTTTTCGGGCAAATTACAGGATAGGAAGAAGCCCTTCCTTGAACTTACTCTAGAATCAAGTACAAGTTAATTTTGCAATCTAAATTTCACGGTGAAATGTTTATTACCTTTTTACACAACCACCATCAATACTCACTGTGACAGGCAAAGCTGTGGCTGTGTAGCTTTGTTTGGGATCACTTTCTATTGGGGCACCAGATTAATTCAATACTAGTAAATGAATGCTTGTTTTTCCAAGAGCACATTATACACGACAAATCCTCCCAGCCAGGAGAAACACTCCAGCTGGTGTATACATGATAAATGCTTCAATATCTTTGGTTCTTGAGGCCCCCCTTTTTTTTAATTCACCCAATTATGTTCTCATCATGTGCGATGTACAATTCTTCGTGTGTACAAAGTGCGATGACCCCAGGCTTTGGTGCCAAGATTCGAAGCATATCTCCTGTACACCTGTTGTCAACTCGTATACCAGTGATGAGTGTCCTCTTATGGGCAAATATGTTATACCGGCTATACTCATATTCATCTATATACACCATCCGCGATGCTTTTTGTTCACTTACAACCAAAGAGAAGTATTTGGGCACCATTTGGGAATCCTCCGGACGACCTGAGATAGCGTATCGTCGATCATTGGCGACATCTCTCCAGCAATTACCATGCCTTTGCGGGATATTGGATTTTACTTTACCTGACGAATCTACAACTTTGATAGTTCCGGACTCTCTCGCTATAATCATGTCGTTCAATGAGAAATGAAGACGATCCAGACACAGTTTATTAGTAGCCTGTATTGGTCGTCCGCCTTCTGGTCGATACTTGTATACGCTTTGAAGACGTGGACTTGATAAGTAGATCATCTTCCTGTATGACGTGTCATGTACGTCAGTCGCAATAGACCCTTCTCCACAATCATCTGGGGGTAGGAACTCGGTATCCTGTTTCACACCGTCAGAGTCATAGAGATAAATCACCCAATCACCAGTCAACACGACTAGCTTTCCATCACTCAAAGCAGCAATGTCATGAATCAACTCTTCACTATCAAAATGCTTTTCTCTCACACCCTCTGGTGTGTAGATATCGATACCGCTTGAAACAGCAGTGTTCCCTCTGTAGTGCGTGTATGCTATTGCAATGTTACCATTAGGTAATACGGTGGTACCGCGTTTACTGTTGTCACCTTGGGTCGCGCTGTGTGAGAGTGTAACCACCTTGTGAACCTTCCAGGATGCTGTCTGCCCCTTGACCTTGAAGACACTTGGAAAACCACTTTCTTTAGGTTTTAGGGGAACCTCGTTGGATGGCGTTGCCACCTCAGCTTTGCTCTCACCAGGGATCTCACCCAGTGGGTTTTTGAGAGGGCGACTGCCTTTGACGGTTCCTGTGAGTTTCGTATGGGTCGCCAACGGCTGTTTAATGTTTCCATCTTTTGACGAAGTATCGTCTAAGGCAGGATGTGGTATGTTCTTGTTACTCTTTCGACTGTTCACATCACCTTGTTTCTTGACTCCCTCAGAAGGAGGAATGGTAACATTTTGAGCCTTTGGCAGTGACAGTTTCTTGTATACCTCCCACGACATGGCGAGTTCTCGAATCTGGCCAACATTTGGTGGGATAGCGTCCTCTAGTTCAAACCGTAATTTAGCGACATATTTTGATAAGAAGTCAGTACGTGTAACGTCGATGTTTGTTTCAAGATTCTGGTCGAGTGATTTGAGAGTTTTTTCACTTATCTGAATCATCTCTTCATCGAATGACCCAGATGTAATGTTAGCGAGTTTATTTACAGCGGATGCAATGTCATCATCGAGTTGTTTCTTCTTGGCTTTGATGGCGTTCATCTCCTTCAAAATCTCTTCCTTCTTTTTGTTGGATTCATCTAACAACGTTTGGACGCGAGATTTAACTTGTTTCGTGATTTGACCAATGATATCGTCTCCGGCTTTGATGATATTGTCCTGGATATTATTTAACACCGTCGTCGCATCACTTTCACATTTCTCGATAACATTTATATGTTTAGCTATCTCCTCTCGCTTTCCTGCACTTTCTTTGATCATAACTGCGGCGGTGGCCTGTAGATTGTCTTCCACATCGGTCACATTAGCAATATCATGTGAGTCTCTAGGATGATCAACGATTGTGCAGTGTATGCAAATGTACATGCTGCATGTTCGGCAGTAGAAGTATCTAGCATCGTTTGGATGTCGCGGGCATTTCAAATAGTTTCTTTCTTTCTTTTCACTTGTCTGAGCCATGATTTCATTTGATATCTCAATTCTCCAAATGTTTACTGCAAGCCACAAAGTTCACATTCGTCTGCGGACTAGATGTGTGAGATGACTGCTGCTAGTGGAACAAGTGAAAACTAACCATACTGTCATGTCGTGTAAATTGTTCCATCGTCATATCCGCCGTATCGACACGTGGTTTATGGGCTGGTGAAATTGCAACACTGCAATGGTAATCCTGGCGTGACTGCAACTAATAAGGGAACACAACATACATGCCGCTCCTTCTTATAGTTGATGACAATCAGTAGTAGAAATTGATCATTAAATATCTTCCTTCCTCCTATAGCCGTTCTTGAAAAGACTTCCGACAGGCGAGTTCAGAAAATAGTATTCCTGTATCGTATGAGATTAGGTGGCGATCTTCCAAGGAAGGGAGCTGTGTAGCTGCATGCATGTACGAATTAAGAGCAGTGCAAATAATTTGCAGGAAAAGGGCATTATAATCACACTTTTGGTTAATCCATAACCAAATTAAATATAATTTGGCGTTCATGTGATATGAGACACTAGTAGCCTATACGAAGAGATACAAAGTTCATTAATGTGGTTCTTGTGCGTTTTGAAAAGTACATTGCTCTTAAGCACTAAAGTATCGCATTCTGGACTTTGAATTTATGTGTTGGCTATAGTTCGTATCACATGGGTTGAATAATATTTGAATTACATGTATTATTAGGGACGTCTGTACGAGCATTTTCAACGTGCATGGTAGACCCGTTGGCATAGATCTTAAGTTTTGCGCCGAGGAGCCTGGACAAAATTATTTTTTGGGTGCTCGGATTATGTGGTGTTAGGAACACTCAACACCAACACTAACACCAACACCACTTCTGAAATCACCCATTGTTGATAGTTTGACTGTGTGGAGTTAGCTCGTGGTGGTTGTGGACGGTTCGACATTTCCCCAATTTCCCGCCATATTTGTATTGGGATCGAATGCGAACACGATGTCATTTTGGGTGTATCATTAGGGACGCTAAGTTCACAGGTCGAAGCAGATGTTGGAATGGTGCCCACCAATCAGCGCACTCGTTTTATTTCTTAATCACGGTCTGTGCACCGTGTGAACCCATACTATTGGTTAAAGCATTATTCACAGGCAGACCTTCAAACCTGACTCTACTCTTTGACAAGTGTTACTAAACGCTTTGTGACACAATTGTTCACTTGAGTTTATGCCGCTTGAAAAGCATGGTGGCAGCGTACTCTTATGGAAGACTACCGGAGATAATAATAACATCAGATTGGGTCTCGTTACAATACATTAAGGCCCACAATGTACTTTTTGCAACGCACCACAGAGTACCACATTATGAACTTTGTACCCTTTGTACCTCTTCGTATGCTATTTCATATACACAGAACGGCACTTAGTTGCAGTCATACGAAGATCACCTTTTTAGTGTAGCAATTTCATTGACTCGTATAGTCATAGATCCACGTGTTGATACGGCAAATATACGACGATGGAACTACATGTACTTTACACGTACATGACAAGGTAAGAATTGGGTTGTTACCACAGCAGTCATCTCAAAAAATTAGTGTATAGACGAATGAACTTTGTGGATTGCGATAAACAGTTGAAGAATCGAGATATCAAATGAAGTCATGGCTCACCCTGGTGAGAAGAAAGAAAGAAACTATATGAAATACCTGAGACATCCAAACGATGCAAGATACTTCTACGGCAAGATACTTCTACTACTTCTAACATGCAGCGTGTACATTGGCATACACTACACAATCGTTGATCATCCTGGAGACTCGCATGATATTGCCAATGTGGCCGATGGCAGCCGCCCTCCCAACCCACCGGGTGAGAGCAAAGCTGAGGTGGCAACGTCATCCAATGAGGTTCCCCAGAAACCTAAAGAAAGTGGCTTTCCAAGGGTCTTCAAGGTCAAGGGGCAGACAGCATCATGGAAGATTCACAAGGTGGTTACACTCTCACACAGCGCGACCCAAGGTGACAAGAGTAAACGCGGTACCACCGTATTGCCTAATGGTAACATTGCTATTGGATACACGCACTTCGGAGGGAACACTGCTGTTTCAAGTGGTGTCGAAATCTACACGTCGGAGGGTGTGAGAATAAAGCATTTTGGCAGTGATGAGTTGATTCATGACATTGCTGCTTTGAGTGATGGAGAGCTAGTCGTGTTAACTGGTGATTGGGTGATATATCTCTATGATTCCGACGGTGTGAAACAGGATACCGAGTTTATACCCCCAGATAATTGCGGAGAAGGGTCTATTGCGACTGACATACATGACACATACAAGAAGATGATCTACTTATCATGCCCACGTCTTCATAACATATACAAGTATTGGCCAGAAGGCGGTCAACCGGAGTTAGAGAGGACAATATCTACTAATAAAATGTCTCTGGGTCGTCTTTATTTCTTACCGAATAATAACGCGATTATAGCGAGAGAGTCTGGCACTATCAAAGTTTTAGAATTGTTAACTAGATCTAGAGAATGTATAGTAAAATCCAGTTTCCCACAAAGGCATGGTAATTGTTGGAGAGATGTCACCTATATTGACTGGAGTCGATTCTCTGGTCAATTTACTCATCAGTCCCAATGTTATGTGGTCAGTGAACAAAAAGCATCGCGGATGGTGTATATAGATGAATATGAGCATAGATGGTATAATAGATTTACCCATAAAAGGACACTCATCACTGGTATTCGAGTTGACAGCAGCTGTACAGGAGATATGCTTCGAATCTTGGCACCAAAGCCTGGGGTCATCGCACTTTTTACAGACGAAGAATTGTACATCGCACATGATGAGAAAACGACATATGCCTCAAGAACCAAAAAGGTTGAAACATATATGTATTCATCAACTGGCCGTAGAGTAATACTATCTCCTGGCTGGAAGGATATGTCTTGAATTTATTTGTATTATTTTGTGGAGAAACATGCAAGCATCCATTTACTAGTATGGAATTAATCTGGTGTCCTGATAGAAAGTTATTTCATACAAAGCTACACAGCAATTTGCCTGTCACAGTGAGTATTGATGGTGGTTGTTTAAAAGGTAATTGACATTTCACCGTGAAATTTAGACTGCAAAATACACTTGTACTTGATTCTAGAGTGAATTTAAATAAGGACTTCTTCAAATTCTGCTATTTTCCTTTAATTTATAGATGCGGATAAGTGTATCACGTGACAATAGTCATTTTGGTAATTCTCCGTGTATCGAGACAATAGTCATTTTGGTAATTCTCCGTGTATCGAGACAATAGTCATTTTGGTAATTCTCCGTGTATCGAGACAATAGTCATTTTGGTAATTCTCCGTGTATCGAGACAATAGTCATTTTGGTAATTCTCTGTGTATCGAGACAATAGTCATTTTGGTAATTCTCCGTGTATCGAGACAATAGTCATTTTGGTAATTCTCTGTGTATCGAGACAATAGTCATTTTGGTAATTCTCTGTGTATCGAGACAATAGTCATTTTGGTAATTCTCTGTGTATCGAGACAATAGTCATTTTGGTAATTCTCCGTGTATCGAAAAGAATTGAATGTTTCTCGTTCTATCTGTTACTTGCTTCCCTATGAGCCCATATAATTGAAAATTCGTTCTCAGTTGGAGCAGTACTTTGTCTGGCACATCGGTTGTCTTTGGTAGTGTGTTTTCTCCCGTACCCTGCCCACTTCTAATCGTTTGTCATGCGCATCTATGCTGGGCTAGGACGTTTGCCATCACCAGTGTATTGTGTATATGGCATTCACAACGTATTGGTACTAATGATTCTCGTGGCCATCATTTAATATTATTTCTAGTTTAAAAATCTGAGCTACATGATCGTTTATGCTACGAATGTCTGTGAAGGTTTAATAATGAAGCCCTGAAAAAAATGTGCACAATTGACCAGCAGTTATTAAGTGCCTTTAAAACTGAGAGAAAATAAATGTGTGACTATTCCGGTTTTCTCTCTTGGCCACAGGACATTTTATTCATGAACCAATATTTATCTCTACATATTTTGCTGATGGCAACATAACTGTTTTCTTGTGTCATCATATAGGTCATATCAATTGAGCTCCATAATTTCAAATAGGTTGAAAAGAAGAAGAAGAAGAAGAAGAAGAAGAAGAAGAAGAAGAAGAAGAAGAGAAGAAGAAGAAGAGAAGAAGAAGAAGAAGAAGAAGAAGAAGAAGAAGAAGAAGAAGAAGAAAAAGAAGAAAGAGAAGCGTTTATTATTGCCTGCTAAATAAATTATGATACTGCTGATGTGATTGAGCTATGTTACAATATTACTAGTATGGAAATCAGCATGTATGTCGCGTTATCTTCGTTTTTAAGTGTGCATCTATAGATAACAATTGTTACACATTAATGCTGTAAATAATGTATCAAACTTCAAGTACGTGGTGCAGGGTAAATCTCATGACCTTATGATCAGTACACCTAACTTGTTTGCATGGTATTATCTTCTGTTGAGTACATGCAAGTAAACGTCTGAATGA
>JZLH01S0111962.1:60500-78405 GCA_001188425.1 Eucidaris tribuloides | reverse complement strand
TCAACACCAAATAGTTTGACCTTGCCAAGACAGAGAGAGCGGTAGGCGCAATTTCTTTGGTATTTAAACAGAGACTGGTCTTCCTGTGAGTCATGAGAATAATAATACTTTTCAGATGCAAAGCAGATTAAAAGGCCCTCTTGCTGTCGCTTCGCTGGCTCGCATAAGGGAAGGCTTGTCAAAAGCTACAGATTGTGTAACCAAAATTTCATGAACAAACATTACTAACAAAGGGGTAACTTACAGAGAGATGAAGTAGTGTTGCTCTCTGGTGTTATAACTTGTAGTTGTTTAATTTATTTATTTATTATTACTTTTTTTTTCTTTACCGTGCATGTTAATGCAGTCTGAAACATATGACAAGAAAATGAGGTTCAAGAAACAGGTGGGAGAATATATGTAAATGTTGTAGATATTGTGAAATTGTAAACAAATTGCCAAATCTAATTAGAAGGGCAAGTACTTGTTCATATAAACCACTAAGAATTCACAGTCAATTATTTGTAGTACATCTAAACAGAAGAACTTTGCGTTTAATTATGAAGTGTGATCGGTAAAATACAAAATATAAACAGAGGCCTTAAATTGTTCGCAAGGGTAATTTTCGTATGTAATAAACCCTTACTTCGCATCATGCATATTTCATGAAAGCCGAGACCATATAGATAAGAAATTGATCGGTCTCAAAGGCGTTTAAAGGGTTAACTCGGTAGAGCGTGTATGTTCTTGCCACTGTTTAATTCATGATAACTTCCCCTATTATGATGAATGCGGATGTGCAGACTCAGCGAAGAAATACAGTGATTACACAGGATTAAGCAGTAGAGGCCAGCAAGTTTATGTCTTATCGCTTGCTGTTGGTCCTCCTGTATGTGTGTGTGTCTGTCGTTTGTGTCTGTGTGGTTATGTATTCATTGTACATACAACCTATAATAGTATGCTCATGTGAGTGCCATATGTGTGTGTATAGTGTGGTGTGATGTGTTTGTGTGTGTGGTGTGGGTGGTGTGTGTGTGTGTGTGCTGTGGTGTGACAATGATGTGTCTTGGTTTATAGTCGATTCTAATGCAATAATAAGAAAACATGTAATACTAATTTCAGGTTGAACACCATTGAACACAAACTCAATCCTATTTTGCTTTCCGATAGTTTAGCTTCTTTGTTTTGGGAGTTAATTTATGGTAACATGCTAGTATATTGTATTTAGATTTGACGTAACAACATTACCTGTTTGGTGATTTGCTCTACTGTTTTGTATTACTCGAGTCACAAATTTATAAATTAAATCACTGAATCACATAAAACAACAACAATGAATTTATTAACTAAGTAAATAATTTATCACAGTAGTTCATTGCACATGCATATGATATTAAATTCAAGCGTGAATATCCAAGTTAATTATAATATTCTAAGTATATTTCAAATGGCGAGAAAATGCTTTAAACTAAACATATATCAGCCAAACTCAATAAAACAGTAAAACACCATTGCATGATTACATTTATATCAACTCTTGCGAGGAACTGGACAATATCTACTATGTAGGAATACGGGGTCGTGGGTGGGGAGGGGGGGGGGTTACATTAGTGTGAGGTAAGTAAAAGACGGCTCTTTGCCAAACCCAAGTTAAAGTTAAACTGTACAGACAATCACCACTAGAGGGCACTCTGTAATTATACATCTCCTCTATATTGAATGTTCTCTAATGCTCAAAACTGATTGAGATCTGATTTGTGTAATGAATTATGTAATTGACTGTGATAAGGCTGATCACAGTTTGGTACTGAGTACAAGTAGGTAGTTAGTACTGTAAAAATGTAAATATATTTGATAACAAATATTTTTCTGTGTGCACATTTTCACTTATCTTACACCATGTGAACCTAGTGAGAAAACAACATGCAAACCTTTGTGGTTTATTATTTTGGTTTTGGGTTTTTAGGTATGTGAACAGTATGAATGCCTGTGCAGTGCAACTTACACTACTTAAAAAAACAAAACAAACAAAAACATGACAGACAACCAAGACTGTCCGTTTTGCAGTGAAAAGAAAAAAGAGGCTTTAACAGAATCATGTCAGAAAGGTGTTGGATTTTCAAAAAAAAATGCAGGTAATTATCGATTAACCATTTTGTGCTAAACCCACACAACAATAGTACCAAATACCCCTTTCATATTGAGAGCCGAAGTGGAGTTACTCCGGAGTCCAGGAGGAGTTACTCCACTTTGGAGGGCAATATGAAAATTCTGGGATTATTTCGGTCTGGATTCAAAGCGGAGTACTCAACCCACTTCGAGAAGAGGGTTACAGGCGGAGTTACTCCGCACCGGAAGTGCAGTTCGGCTTAACTCGGTAATCTCGCGCGTGTTTACATTTCCTGTCCCAACTCACAAGCGAGTTTAGACGTTGGGAGTTTAATTTCCTGGGTTTGATTTTGTTTCGTACGGTGTTCGCTGGTTCAAGATTTGTTTTTACTTAAATTGTTCTTCTGATTTTTAACGAAAGTATCCGAAATGCCGAAAGTAACCATAGAACTTTCTAACTCCAACACCAAGTTCGCGAACTGATGGTATTTGAGTCAATCTTTGTATTTTCAATCGTGTTTTTGTACTCGGATCACAAAATCGTGTGCAAGGGATTAACTACTAAGCAGTCAAGTATGTAGGCCTATAGACCAATAAAGCGAATGATTGCGAAATTTGAGCCAACTGTTCGGCCACATATAATGGCGCGAACTCGCATGTAAGCCATGGAAACGACTGCGGATACACCGCTGCGGTGCTTGCAAATATAAAAGGGGGTGTAAAGTTGGTCCGCAGTACAAGCGGATCAACTCAACCCGGAGTTACTCCGGAGAAACTCCACTTCACCTTCACTATGAAAGGGGTATAAGAGAATTTCTTCCTTCGTCATCATTTGAGTTACAGAGGGTTTTTCTTCTTCATCCTACCTTCTTGTGAACCTCGAAACACAAACACGTTAAAACAAGAGCTGGGTAAAACATTGACAGACCCGGATGCTGATAGAAATTGCAATAGAACAAAGTTCTGTAATAGTAGGACACATAGTATTCTGATTATGAAGTATGATCTCAGGACAAATCATTTACCCATGTTTGTAAGTCCATGGTACACAATCAGTACTTCAGAGAAAAGTGGACAGGAGATATGAATGACTCCTGTGTGACAGATAGATCTTTTGTAATAAATGAAGATTTTGTGATTACTAGTACCACTTGAAATAATCTCAAATCAGCAACTCTGTTAAGATTGTCTTCTTGATTGACAGATACACAGAACTGAGCTCCTCATGAAATGAACATTTAATATCATTCATAATGTAAAGCATTTGATTTCTACTTTCTTGTCAACATAAGGGTAGGAAACTCAGACCTCATGAAAATTATAAAACATTACAGATGAAACTTAAATACAGCAGTCATGTACATGTGCATTTATGGTACATTTTTGCAGGGTCGGTGACTTTTATTCTTATTTCTCTATTTGTCTATTCTTGATAATGAGAAAAATAGTGTTGGCCATTTTAAATTGGAAAAATTTGAAATAAGTAACAATTCATATTCATATTTGCCAAATTTCCCTGATATCTGTTCTCCTATTTTACTCTTCGTTCGTTCTATTCAAATTGCTTGCTAGTCATCTTTGCACAGAGTAGGAATTAATTTTTATTTTTTAAGGGTGATTTTTATTAGAGCCTTGGGGCTATTTTTTAATTTTGGGGGGCTATTTTTCTACCACTGGGGCTACTTTTTTGTTGCACATCAAAATTTGAAGAATGCAATGAATAACTGCTGATGTTCTAGTTGGTGCTTCATCAATAAAAGCAACCATTTAATTTATTTTTGTTTCAATGCCATTTAAAAAAAAAAAAATGTAATGGTCGCCCCAAAGAATTGGGATTGGGAGATTCTAGGGGGCGATTTGGGCTTTGACAAGGGCTAAAATGCCCATCGCCCTGGGTTATTTCTGACGCTGTCTTTGCAAGTCTGTGCAAAACCCACAAGTAAAATGGCAAGAGGCGAGCTGATTCTTCCTTGATTAGCAATGACAAAAATCAGTATCTTAACAAAAGAAAGCCATCAGTATGAAAGAATCAAGTCAAAGCCATTTTTATTTCTAGTGATTAAGAGGTACATGTAGTTCTTCTTAGTGACCAATTATTACAACTTATCCTTGATGGCTATTACTGCAGGTTTCAAATTGAAGTAGAACATGACATTTCACCTATTAGCAGATAAAAGAGTTGCTATCAACCTGTAATGCCCCTTGAGTTACGTTTTTTTTATGGGGGGGGGTGGGGTGAGGGTGGGGGAGTGAGACCAGAAGGTTAAGTGGGTTGCATAAGGTAATCCCCACCAACTGTCAGGTGAACTCTTTACAGTCACTTCATTATGAATCGTCAATCGTTCTCAATCTCATTTATGTGGTACATTTTAGTGCACACTACAGCTGTATTATTTTAGTTGTTTCCAAAAACGGTTAACCTACGTGTACCATGAAAACTACATGTAGGTGGTTAAAACTTTAAAACACTATTGAAGCTTTTTTCCAGACTTTTTTTTAATAATAACATTAAAGAGGTAGAATTGAATAATCAAGAATTTTCACCACACGAAACAAAACAGTGCCCTGATGACTGCGACACAACTCTTCATTTACTTATTTTTCCTTATTCACTAGAAAAATAATAGTGTCCTGTATATTATTGTTCCTTCTAAATCATTACTGACTGGTCAAATATTTGGGTAAGAATTACTTGAACTGTCATTGTACCAAGTCCAACATTTTCAAGGAAATACACTTGGCAAAAATGTTATCATTTTTGCAGCAAAATGACATAAAATGGTCAGCTAACACCTATAATTTGAAAACAGTTTTGGATCTTCATGGTCAGGTAACCTCCTTGATGTAGCATTCACGAGTGCATTTTCTGTATACTGTATGGATTTCTGATTTTACAGTTGCAGGTTACATGCTATCGTTCCTAGTGTACGATATTCTTCATAGCTACGGACTTGGCTAACAGCCTTAATTCTAAGGAAGTGCAGAATTAGTGAGTGATATATTATGGTTAACTTCATTTTCAACTAATTGAGGAAAGAAAAGATGAGAACTTGTCCCATCTTCTGATTGATCATCTCAAAATAGAACATACTACCTCCTTCCTTCGTATGCCTTTAAGTCAAAGTTGGCAACTGTTTTTGATACTTCTCGTCTGGGGAAAAACAAAAACATCAATTCTCATTTCACCAGAAATTGGTCATATACAAATTAGACATCTCCCCGGAAAATCTTGGCAAACCACAACAACGAACAGCAGTCAGCCCGGACTAAACAAGTGTCCAGCACGTGTTATTATTGTGGTAATTATAACTGTATGCCTGAGACTGACTCAATCCCACTCGAACCATTCTTGTACGTAAACAGTTCAGTGCTTACGGTGAAACAAAAGCCTGCTGCATTGACCAATTCAGCTTAAGCATTTTGATTTCAATTTAAAGGTAAATGACATGATGGGGGTAGTCCTCAACTTGGGGTGAAACTACTGTATTCTAGAATCAAGTAAATATGCAAGGATTATACTGTGAAAATTTGGTAGTCAAAAGTTGATTCATTCTAAAGCAACTTCCAACTATATGTCTTGCGACAGACAAATCTGTTTTGTAGGTTCTGTAGAATGTACTTTTATCGGGGCTCGAGAGAAACAAAATGCTAGTATGTTCTTGCTTGATTCAGCTTATGTATTACAAATTCAAGATAAATTCTTCCAGCCAGGAGATACACTCTAGCTGGTGTATCCACTGACATATCTTTTAACCAGTTTGGTTCAAGAGACATTTTTTTGTTTCTCCCAATCATGTCACTGTCCTTTAATAGGGAGTTCCAACACACAGTGAAAGTAGTTGAACAGGTCTTCTAAGTAGCTATCTGATCCACAAGGAAGTGCAAGGGTATTTTTAAAATATCATGGAAAATGAACTACTGTAAAGTATCTCCTGAAACTGTGGGTAATGAACAGGCTATCATTAGATTTTATAATACTGAAAACAGATTTCAAATCGGAGTAGTATCAATGGAGTTATGACCTTGTAAATATCATGAAGTAATTACGCACTCTGTTGACTGCTGCCTACTGTGGCTCTGACACTAGGGCACCAGTATAGCAGGCACAGTCATCAGGTCATAATACACCATCCCTTGATTTAACCTTTATCCTCATGATGTGTGGGATGTTGTTGGGTAGTGTTTGGCTTATTTCAAAAGTCCAATGCATTCTTGTTTCTTTTAGTGTTAGCTGCTTGCGAATTGGACTTTGCAATCAAAAGTTATGATTATCTATAGTTTTTGAAGACAATATTTTTTATGATTCCCTTATCTTTTTTAAAAGCAGTTTAAAAAGTGTAAAAATCTAAACCTTTTGCAACAAAATGATATGATTTTTATTGAAATTCAACGAATAACAATGTGAGGAAAAGGATTTTACGATGCATCATTTTTCACGCTATGTACAATATCAATGCAAGTTGTGTTTTCAGACAAAATTCATAACTGTATTATTTTCACCAATAGTGATTGAAATTAATTAATTGTACGCTGTTTATTATCACAAAAGAATCCCCGACAAATTTTACCGAAAAAACAAGAAAAAAACAAAAGGTCGAAAAACAAAGAAATACATAAGAAATTCACAAAACAATAAAATACATAGGAAATTGATTCTGATATGGCAAATTTATTTGCAGGTAATTGTTAGAAATGCTACAAAGAATATTTTCTCACAAAATTAGCATTCTGCAAGCTACTTTAAGTGAGTTATAGATGAAAACATAATTTCATGCACTTATTTGCATAATTAATTAATCAAAAATCTAAAAATTATTTTTTTTTTAAAATCTAACCATACCATCTTGTAGTTTGCATCCAGCTCTACGCACACGCAAATTTTTGTGGCGATGGCACGATCTGTGGCCGAGATCTGAAACCTATCTTGGCCTTTTCCCAAAATTTTACTTAATTAATTATTTATATTACCTCATTTGCATATTATATAATTAAATAAGTGATGTTTGTTTACGTTTTCTTAAACACTGATGTATCAAGTAACTTTCCCGAAAATTTGAAGAAGTTAGCTTTTGTCATTCTGAAGATATTGCTGAAACAAACCAATTGTGCAGATATTTTCCTGTTATAAGTGGTGCCATTGTGGAAATAAAGAAAAACAAAGGATGACCTTTGACCTTTTAGTCAAATTTTTGTTACTTTTGCCATACTTTAAATCGCTATATCTTGAGAACCGTTCGACCGATTTTGAAAATTAAAATTGATTTGGAATTCTGAGAGGCTAATCTATCCCTACATTTAAACAAAATCAACATTTGAGCTATCTTTAAAAACCACTGGAACTGCCTACCTTTAATATGATTCCACACATGGAGCTACATGTTCCACATGATAGAACTATGTAAATACTATGCAATGTGCCTTTTAGTGGCTATACATGTATACATGTATCACGCTTCACAAAAGTGTTTACCTTTTTTTCAGAAGATTCAAATTGGTATTGGACTTCCTCATCCAACAGTTCACCTTTTACATGTAACATTGCATAGGTTCAAGGGACATTAGTCCAGCAGTTAGCTAGACCCACAGAGTAATTGGTCCAAAGTACACTGGCCCACTGATCTGATCTTTTGGACCAATCACTGATAAGACTTATCAATGCCTACTTTTGGCTAATAAACATGTAGACACTAATAACAAACACCTGGATGATGATCTGTTTTATGGCATGGGCATGGCACCATACTCACACAAATGTGAAAGGCACACATAGATGAATGAACATTTGTGTGGCTTGGCACAGCACCATATGCATGCAGGCCTTCAATTTTGCTTGGGTGAAAAAGTAGGAGAAAATTAGGAGCAAAATCACCAAAGTAGGAGGAAAGTAGGATAGTAGTGTTTGGAGTAGTAAATCCAAAGAAAATGGTAACATGCGGAATACGCGGCACACAATTCTAAGATTGGCGAAAACGTGGAAATCCACAGAAACAAATTGTCCTTCACAAACAGGTGATGATGGTTAATGTAGTAACAGTACTCTCAGTCTCAGTAACAACCTGTAAAGGCCATTCAACTCCAAACAAATATTAAACCTATCGCAAAGGGGTTTTTTTTTTAGAACAAGTAGGAAAATAAAGGATTTTTACGGGGGAAAAAAGGAAATTAGGATCTTCACAAAAAAAGAAGGGAAAAGCATGAAAAGTACGAACAGTTGAAGGCCTGTGCATGTCTACATGAAGAAAACACATTAACAAAGTGATCCTTACCTGCTTGTAACCTGTCTGTACCATCACTAACGGCTCCTCCATTGGCACCCAGACCTGTAAAATGAGGGAAAATAGAAAAAGAGAATTTCTTTAATTTAACAAATTTCTCCCCAATCCAAGCTTCATTATTTGTTGTTTTCTATGCCTACGTGACAGCATCCACCTTCTTACATTTGTCATTTGATTGTGTTTATTGTGAAATAATTCAAACCCTAAAGGCCTAAACTGGAAAAAGCTGAGGTGGTAAGATCATTTTCATCTGCTTTAATTCTACACATTGTGAAGGCAAGCAGGAAAACTTGGTGATCTCACTACAATCAAACACACTAAATTGCAAATCATGCTTTTCAAAACCTAAGTCTACATGTAGATTTAGGAGGAAAAAAAAATCATTTTTTTTATTTACGAAATATACATGGCCTTTTAGTTACATAAACCTAATTTTACATGTACATATTTATTAACAGATTCCAGAGTTATGCTGTTTTGGCCTCCTTTGTAAATACAAATCTGTACACACTGTCTGTTTTATAATGTATATCCATCTAAATGTATGCATGTATGTGCATCGATGTTGTTCTAACATGCGTACCGTACATGTACATGTATAATCTAATTATTCATGCAGTTGGTTCCCCTAATTTGTTACGCTAGAGCTAACGGTCCCAAATGACACATCATTCATAGGACTAATCAGTTTCCATGATTATGTGAGCTGGACAGCATAAGGGATGGACTACTGCGATGTTGTGATACTGCCATATTTATCAATACACTGTACAAAGCAGTTAAAGGGCACTGGCATGATTTGTAGAATAAAGATATAAAAAAATGCTTCTCGAACCAAACTGGTTCAAAGATATACCAATGGATACACCAGCTGGGGTGTATGTCATGGCTGGAAGGATTTAACTTGAATTTGTTTACCTAAACCGAATCAAGCATGAACATACTAGCATTTTGTTTCTCTTCAGCCCCGACATAAATATATCCCATAGAAAGCTACACAACAGATTTGTCTGTCACAAAGCATACTGATGGAAGTTAAGATAAAACGAGTCAACTTTTGACCACAAAATTTTCACAGTAGAATCCTTGAACATTTACTTGATTCTAGAATAGTTTCACCCCAAGTTGCGGACTACCCCCAATCATGTCATTTACCTGTAAGACAATGTTAAGGAATTGTTTACCTTGTAAATAATTTAGAGGCAGGAATCACAAAACAATACAGTATTCACTATTTAAACAAAGAGTGATACATACATTAAAGACTCTATAGATATAACATTGTGGAAGACCCATTTAAAAAATTGTCAAACTTTGCTATCTGACATATCTGACTGCGTTTGAACAGACAAATAAGCACCCTAAAACAGAAAAGTTTGGACAATTATGCTGTCACTGGTAAAATATGTACAGATAAAAATTGGCACATGAATTATTCTCGGCCGATAAAAAAAATTTACAACACAGTAGTCTATGGGTAAAAACTAGAATGGTCTCTCAATGATTTTTACTCTTTTAAAGCACTTAAAGCCGAAGTTTAGTTTTGGGAATTTTTTGTTATTTGAAAGCTTTATGCCCCAATGTCATAACCCTGCAATAATAGATTCTGAATGTCTTTAGTTTTTTTTTTATTAATTAATGAAAAATCTCGTGGGAACAGCCCCAAAATTTTACATTATAGCATCTAAAGGGTTGAAAAGGCTTTATCGTTACATTGTTATACTCATCTGAAAGAGCAGACGCAAGCTCTTTCAGATGAGTATACTATATAACATATTTTTAACTCCTTTGATGCTGTAATGTAAAATATGGTCAAAAATGTCGGGGTACCCCCCCCCCCCCCTCGACATTATTTATTAATTAATTTAAAAAAAAATTCAAGACAAAAAATTATATTGAGTTATACTCATCTGAAAGAGCCGAGTCTGCTCTTGTTCAGATGAGTGTATAGACACAGTGCTAATCTTTAATCCTTTTTAACCTTAAGATGCTATATATGTAAAATTTTGGGGTGTTTCACACGGAGATTTTTTCATTAAATAATTAAAAAACTACAGACATTCAGAATCTATTATTGCAGGGTTATGACTTGGGGGGACTAAAGCTTTTCAATCAAAAAAAAAAAAAATAAAATCCCCAAAACTAAACTTGGGCTTTAATGATCATTTTGAACTGTAAGTTTTTTCAGGGCTTCATTTTTAGACCTGATCAAAGACACTACTAGCATAGGGAATCATGTAGCTCACATTGTTTAAAATGGAAACATTGTTATACAGTACCTTTAATATATATTACCATGAAAGGACTGTACTTTTGAACTAAATATGATTCCCAGATTTGACCAAAATGTTTTTCACTTCTTGCAAAGTTGTATCATTTACATGTATATGAATGGATTACTAAAAGTCATCATAATCATTCTTTTTTAATAATTTGTTTTGGCTTTTTATTTTCAATGTAGGGAAGTTCATTGGGTTAAATTAAGCTACAGTTCACTACACTATGATGTTAAAATATAATTACTATTTACATACATATAGAGGAAGCAATATAAAGTATTATTTCCTTTTTGAAACTTGGCAACTATGACCTTTTTTTAAAAGTACTTCATGTTAATGCGAAAGAACTACTTGAAGTCTACAGATCTCCTCAATTACAGTAACAACAGCAGATCATTTTAACAAATTACATGTATATAATTAAGTATAGGGCCTAAACTGAATGGAATATAATTTCGTAAATAGGTGCATTAAATTGAAAAATTAGTTAACTGCATAGATAAAAAGATATCAACAGTTTCAGTTTTCTTACTGTGGTTTTCTTTGTTTTCTTCTTGTTTGGTTTCATCTGCAAAGAGAGAAAGAAAACAAGAAACAAATAAGTTTCAGAAAATCTAAGATGTATTACATTGAACTATTACATGTACTTGCTTTTTGTTCAAGCCTTTCAGGATATACAAGAGGCCTAGTTTCAAGACCGACATACTATCCGGGGGGGGGGGGGTAACTCAGATTTGGTTCCGACGGGGGTGTGCCGCTGAAGTCAGAAAACCCGACCCTTTTTTAAGGGTCATTTTGGCGGAAAATGGTACCTATTATTGAGGGTTTTTATTAGGAAAAGTGGCATTTTTTAGCATTTTAGCAATGAAATAGGCGAAAATATCTAGTGTAAATCGTAAAATTTCAACATCATGACCCATGTTTAAGGATTTTTTCCCCCAAAACCATACCCACGTTTAAAGGCAAGGTTCACCCTGATATCAAGTTGGTTTTAATAGAAGGAGAACAATGAGAGAAACCTATTAATGAAAGTTTGGCGAAAATCCACCAAAGAATAACAGAGTTATGAAGTTTCAAAGTTTTAAATTTGTGACGTCACATGCGAGCAGATGCCCATATGTCATGTAATAGCCTATAAATTCCATAAATTGGCATTTGTATATAGTTCATGATAATTGAATGGGGTTTTTTCACAGTTGCATGTATAAAATAATGTTTCTGACAATACATTGAATGCACAGGTAAAATAATTTTCAAATTTCTGAGAAAATGGCACTTTTATGGAATTTATATCACATGACATATGGGGAGCTGCTCGCATGTGACGTCACAAATTTAAAACTTTGAAACTTCATAACTCTGTTATTCTTTGGTGGATTTTCGTCAAACCTTGGTTAATATGTTTCTCTCATTGTTCTGCTTTTATTAAAACCAACTTGATGTCAGGGTGAACCTTGCCTTTAAGGATTTTTTGGCGAAAAAGTCACCTATTAGAGCGGGACACTCCCGTTTCTAATAGCAAGCCCCCCCCCCCCCCCCGGGCATTAATATATGCATTCAAGAATGTAGAAGGGGTGGGGTAAGGTAAAATACATTGCATTATTTTCATGGTACATTTGGAATTAAGAAAAACAAGTCATCTCAGAGGAATTTCTGCAGGGCAGAAAAATAACTGTTAGCTTCAAGTGTGCAAGTATGGTGATCAGGTCAATATACATGTAGCTATAACCAATCTTCCTACAGTCTAGCTTGGTTTAACCCTAAAAGGACTGGGCTATTTTGGAGGTGTCGAGGACTTGAAATATTGTATTTTTTTTTTGCAGAAGTGATCTTTGCGAGCTTCTTAATTAGTTTTCATCATTTAAAATTACAAAAGTCAATTTTTTTCTTATGTATTACCTTGTTTTTTAATTTCTTATTTCTTTGTTTTTTAAAGGGACCCTAAAGTCGCAAGTCGTGGGCGTTTGGAGCTGGCAATATTCGGGAAAGCCCGTATACTTTCGGAAAACGAGCACGCACGAATTGTGTGCAATTCCCTACGCAGCACGTATTCACCCGAAGAAAGGCGAACTAAGCCCAACTGACCCTCATCGGCAATTCTGTTCGCAGCTCCACGATTGTTGTTACACACCCCTGAACTCTACACTACATGTAGGTAGCATAGAGTTCAGTGTTACGCACTGCCTTGCAATGGGGCAAGCGTAAGGTAAATAAACGTACATGGATTATGAGCGGCGCGTCCCTTTAATTTCTTATTTCTTTGTTTTTGTAACTTTTGTTTTCTATTTTTTTTTTCATGAAATTTATTGCAGACCATTTAAAAACCAAAATTAGCTGAAAATTAATTATAATTTTAATTTTAGTTATAATACAAAATAATGACTTTCAAGATATCAGACAAATTTCATTGACTTTGTGCACAAATCACATAAATGAGCCATTTTTCGGCCAGTTTTGGTATGACATTTCTCACGAAAACTCATGGGGCGTCACCATGCTGTACCCGTTTGTCTTGAATTTGGTCTCGAAAGTTGCGCAAGACTTCAGAGAAAAAAGTCATAGAATTGCGCGGTATTACCATTGTGCGTTTCAAAATAATTGCATAAAACATCAAGGGGGAAGGGCCATCATGGCCCCGCACTCCTTTTAGGGTTAAAGGGTGACACTGCACACAATTAAGTTTCATTGTCAAATATTTTCCAACCATAATATATTGTAAATTTCATATTTTTGTAGCTGTAGTATACTGTGCTTTTGGTTTTAGTATGGAATAAAAAAATAAATAAATACACACAAAAAACACACACACTGGCTTGTCTATTTATGTATTCTGTACGTACCTCCAATAAAAAGCAAAGCAAGAACCTTAACCAAATATATATGGGCTTTTTCTACCACAACCAGCACAAACAACCATTGAAATCTAAAAACTAGTTTGTGCTTTGGAGATTGGGGATGTTGTGCCATTATTTATCAATAACGCGAGAGCATCTTTATTCTATACAAACTAAATCAAAGCCCACATATTGTGTAAATGTATCGTCAGTCCTTACAACACATAGTGAAATGGCACCCACTACATTATTTTAAATGAATTGGATATGTAACAGACATCAATGCTACATCTTTGCTGAAATCTAATGCATAGCTAACCCACTCACAAGTAACTCCCCCTGCAAACCAAATATTGGATTTACTGTGACATCCAGGCATTCAATTGCCCAGATACAAAATGACAACACTAAGTGACATCTAAATACATTTATTCCCCGTATCCTGTACTAGTGACATCTTTCCCCCTCCCCCTCAAGATTTTGTGGAACAGAAATACAAGAAAGGAACATCACTTGATCAAATATTGCCATGGCAACAGGTTTAGCGATATCCGCCTGCCGATCTATTCAGAGAGATGGCCACAATAAGGCTAATTGGAACTAACAGCTGATGGTTTCAGTTAAAGTTTCTGTTCTTGATGTGCACCAAACAAATTTTGCTCCTATTTGATCTAGCTAAAGAAAAAGACATTGATAAATCTACACCAAGTTGTGTAAAGGCCACCGCACACTACACGAATTTTGTCGTACGACTGCACCTACTTGTATCCGAAATAAAAAACAAAGCTTATATTTCGTACATGCTGATTTATTTCCGGGATTTATTTCAGATGTAAATCGGTAAGTCGTGTGACGGAAAATCGCATAGTGTGCGGTGGCCTTAAGTCACACTAGTCTACAGCAGGTGCCTGTTCAGGTGCTTTTCTAATTTGTGATACTACATGTACCCTACCGAATCATGAAAGAGGCGCCGCCTAAACGCCAGATTTATAAAGCAAACTGTACCGCTCCAGAAGTGTGCCATGGCGGACTATGTCCCAATGTGGGTCTACAGTGTGCCAAGACTTGTGTGAAATCAAAAGGAACATTTTGATTCTTTATGCATATTTGAATCTGTAGTGGTGAAATAAATGCATTACATCTTAATACGAGTGATTTTAGGATGTTTTCTTCATGATCTTTTTTTGTGTGGAAATATCTTTAAATCTCATACACTACATAAATTCATCTCGAGGTCTGTTTTTCAAAGAAAAATGCACACAAAATATAGGTGTATGCCGCTCAGCCATGCAAGAGAACTCCTACATGTATCTACTACTCTATCTTAACTCTAATAAAGATTCTGGGTGCCACCCCCTTTCAAGTTTACATATTTTTTTAGTCGGGGGGGGGGGGGGTACCATGCTGACCCTTATCAGAATTTTCAGCGGCTATGACCACTGTCATTCAAGCACTTTCTTCCCATTTCCTCATTATGTTATTTAACAAGAGTCTGGTACCGAAACTAGTTTAGGTTCAGCCTAAATGTTACAGAATGCTGACGGCAATAGCTTTGATCAGTCTCATGTCTCATTCCTTATCAATCATGTTATTGTTTTCATTTGTACTGTAATAAAAAAAAAATGACTGTGTACGAAAACAGTGTAAACTGAAATCCACAGGACTGATGCCTACAGAGCTCTTGTGATATTGTTACTCATGAGATACATGTACATGTACAGTATTTTCATATCTACATCCTTTTTTTCCCACTAATGTACAATATAACAAGTAACAAAAATTACTTAAAATAATGTATTAATTTCTTTTTCAAAATGTGGATATTACACACACTATATCAAGCATAGTTCAACAAAATGTTGGATTTCTTTTTAAATCTTCTAATTGTTTATGATGAAAACACCAAAATATACTATAAAATTAAACTTAGGCAGTTGTGGAATCCCAAAACCATTATGGAATATATAGGCTTACATGTAAGTGACGCAACAGTGTAAAAGATGCTTATTTTATTTTCCTCAATCCTTTATGATTAATCCTGATTATAATAATTACGAATATTGTGATTGTACAATGTACATGTACATGTACATGCAGTGCTCTGGGCAGTGAAGGCTGATACATGTATCCCACAAAAAATGGCAAATTAATCAGTAGAATCCAGGAATCTTTGAGTACATTTTTTGCCTCCCAAAATTCAACAGTCTGCAGTTCTATAGAAAATTGCCCATTTCCGGCATACACAATTTTTACGGAGTACCAAATTTGTTCAAAATTTGATTTGATACGTACATGCAGGTTAGAATATAAACCCAATTACTGATTTATAAGATTTTCATTAAACATGTAACATTGCAAAAAATGTGTTCACTAGAAGCCTGGTAATTACAATAAATTCTGGTACATGTACAAGTAATTACAACAAAGGATTCTGGGTAATTATAATGATGCAACTCCAAATTAAATTACCCCAGTGCTGTGCTTTGCATACTAACAAGTTTAAAGACACTGTATAACATTGTGGAAGACCCTTTTAAAAAAATTGTCAAACTTTGCCATCTGACATATCTGACAGTGTTTGAATGGAGGAATAAACACCCTAGAACACAAAAGTTCAGACAGTTATGCTGTCACTTGTAAAATATGTACAGATGGAAATTGGCACATAAATTATTCTCAGCCGATAGAAAATTCTGCAACACAGCAGTCTATGGGGGAAAACTGGAATGGTCTCTCAAAGATTTTTACTTTTTTAAAGCATTTAATGATCATTTTGAACTGTAATTTTTTCAGGGCTTCATTTCTAGACCTTTTCAAAGACACCAGTAGCATTGGGAGTCATGTAGCTTACATATTTTTTAATGGAAATATTGTTATACAATGCCTTTAAAACACCATACCCATACCACAAGAACATGAAAACTTTTTCTTTGTTTGCTAGGTCAAAATGTTTCTACATGCCTGCCTGGGAAATTCTGAATCCGCTACTGACTACAGTAAGCACATGTACATATAATATAGAGACAGTGATTTTCTGTTTCAATAATGATCTTTCCCGTTTCTGAAAACCTGTAATTCCGTTTCAACTTGATCTAAAAATGGAAATTCAGTTTTTGTCATTGAAAATGTACACAGCAAAAATACGAATTCCATTTTGCAAAGTCGAATTTCATGAATTCTTACTTGAAAAGTATAAGAACCAAACGGAATTTCCGTTTGATTTACCGGTAAAACAGAAAATCACTGTCCCTTGTAATACACTTCCAGAACACAAGTAGCTAAAGGAAAACAAGTCTGATAAGATGATACTTTTCACATTTGAAGTCCTGGTTCCCACACTCATACAAAAAATACAGAAAAAAAAAGATAATGCACTTTGTTCTTTCCTTTTAAATGTCACGACTGAAGGCCTTCGAATCCGCTATGTGTCATCACGTGCTGGTGTGCCAAAAATTTGAGGGAAAATCTAGGACAAGTTGTTCAGGTGCATATCAACTTCTCGTCCAGGCAAAGAAGTTTTGCAGCTGCCTGTCACCCACCTTGTGATGCAAGACCTGGCTGTCAGGCTTGACAGAAATGAATAGAAAATTTGCTTTTCTCAGGATATTTTTCAAGCCTTGCATGCATACTGTTCCTAGGTTTTTTTTTAGTCCGTACACAATTTCGTGCAGTATTGAAAGAAAAGTTTTTTGGACATGGAATGTGCTTTAGCACTGGTCAAAAGAAACTCATGTTACTGTATGATGTGACCAATACAGAGTAGAATTCATTTTCGTGAGAGATGACCTTCTAAAACTGAATAGTTACCACAGGTTAAGGGTTATGTTAATGATAAGTAAAATATTAGTAACACCATTAATATGTTCTAATCTTACTAAAAATGTAATTTACTATCTTGGCTTCATACAGCATTTAAATGTTCTCAGATTGAACATGTAGCTGTGGAAAGCACTTCATTTTGTTTTCACAGGATAACTGCTGTAATATTAAAGTTACTTCCCAAACCGGTTAACGTACCATGATAATGGGGCTATTTTTCAATTAACCTTCATACAATCAATATTTGAAAAACCTATTCTGAAAAAAACAAGAGCCCCGGGGGACACGACGCTCACCCGAGGTCTTGCAAACTCTCTATGGTGCCCATAGAAAAAACATCAGCTATATGTATAGTTTTGGCCCTTGGAGCCTGTTATCTAGGCACCCACGGAGCCAAATGAACCAGTTGGAAAACTTTGCATCCCCTTGCCATACACATATAGCTGATTTTGCCAAGTTTAATTAAATTCTGACATCCAGTTTTATAAAAACAAGGCACGCCCTAGTATCTTAACATTTGACCTTTGACCTACTTATTTGACCTTGACCCCAATTTAACAATGAAGTCACTATACATGTAGCATTTACCATCCAAGTTTAAATAGTCACA
>JZLH01S0111962.1:48062-59683 GCA_001188425.1 Eucidaris tribuloides | reverse complement strand
GCACGACGGACGACGGACGAAAAGCGATCGCAATAGCTCACTTGAGCCTTTGGCTCAGGTGAGCTAAAAATCAAAGTATATTCCCTAAAATAATTGTGGCAACCACTAATGTTCATGGCAACAATATAATTTTTCCTTAAAACAACTGCTTACTGGTCTAATCTGGAAAATAACAGTGTGTCAAGATGTCACATCTCCTTGCAAATACATGCATGTAGGCCTGTACTTAGAATAAAGTGATTATGTTTCTTCAACAAAATAACATTAAAGTGATAGGCTAACATTGTGGAACTTCAATTTGAAAAATTGTCAAACTTTGATATCTGAACTACATAGTAGTGTTCAAATGGACAAATAAACACCCTAGAATACAAAAGTTTGGAAAGTTACACTGCCAATGGCAAGTTATGCATGAATAAACATTTAAAACTCGGGGCGAGTTTTAATAGCCTACATGTACATGTAGGTGTACACACAGTAAGTCTATGGGAGGAAATGTGCAAGTGAATCTGGTCAACTTATGATTTTCACCTTTTTAAAGCACTAAATAATCATTTTGAAATACAACTTTTTTAGGGCTTCATTTTTAGACCTCATCAAAGACACTGGTAGCATGGGAAATCATGTAGCTCAGATTTTTTAACTGTGGTAAATGTTAGCCAATACACAGTACCTTTAAAACGGTACTAGATCTTAATGGTAGGTTAGCATTTGACTCGTCAACCCTTTTGATACGACACCACAAAGGATGACTTACTCCTGATGTACTTCTGACATCTGAATTGACTGCAGTACACAGAACAAAGACTGATCTGATGTCATGCCAATTTGACTGCATGTTAGCAGGAAGCCTCCTGAATAAAGTCCCTAGATTCCTTGTTGGCTTTATTGACACCATTAAGACTTTGAACTCAGCTAGTGATATATAATGATGATCAAAGGACAGAAATCACACAAATTTGTTTGTTTTGAACACACTGCAGGTATCATCCCATTGTCTAAACAAACTAACAAATTCAATGAGGACACTCAAAGTTACAGTAAGGCCCATGTAAATGCCATATGAAGCGAAGTTTGGATTTGTATCAACAACATTCAAATACATGTAGACCCAGATTTTTCTGGCCTGGAAGCCTTTGAAGACCTGTGTGAATGACCTGCTTGACCTGCCACTAGTGTTACACGACTAAGTCGCCAAAAGTCGGAGTCGTGACTATCGTCGAGGAGTCGCGACTCCGGCTTTAGAAAACCAAAATCCACTCCATGTACAGTAATCATATATGTATGCCATTTAAACCATTCAAAACATCAATGACAATGTATGGGACTGTGGTAGAAAGTCAATTTTGGAATGATCGTAATCAGAGTTGAAACAACATAAGTTTTAAATAATTTTCAAAATGAACTAACCATAATCATTGGTAATGAACTTGGACAACAGTAGGCTGCTTTTGCATCAAAATCAATGAAATCATCGAAGGAGGACACTGAACAGTCATTGTCTAGGCTCTAGTGTGCTTCTTTTTACCTATTGATCAAAACAACAGGACCGAATGCCAAGAGTCACCAAATAGTCGGAGTAGCGACAACTAGTCGACTCCCAAAAATCCTGGAGTCCTGCAACACTACCTGCCACCATGGTACATGTAGTGTTTTGATGTAAGAGGATTACAAGGAGATTACTAAATCCATATTCACTGTTGTTGTTGTTGTTTTGTTCTTTGAATCCAATTAAAGATTCTTATTCAATTTCCAAAACAGAGGCACTTTTATCATGCATTTTTTTTTGCAGAGAGGGTGTGAATGGCTTACAATCTGGGCCTAGTCTGCCTAGCAGACTCTGATTGGCTCATGATGTGGCATCCCTTTCATAGCCTGTCCAGGTTTGCAAAGCAAATCAACAGACCAGGGCAGGCTATACAGATGTGATAGAAACACAAACACACTCCAGATGTGGGTCTAGTTTTTGGACTATGCTAGACCCATCATGTAAGGAGGGTATTATATTGACTTAAGTACATGTACAAGGATTAGGGGAGATTACTAAATCAGTACTTATTGTTTTCATTTTACTTCCAAATTGGTGACATTATTTTCAAAGTGAACTTCAAATTCAATAAAGGATTCTTATTCAATTTCCAAAAAGAGGCCCTCCTTTCATGCATATTGTATGGAAGGTGTGAATGGCTTGTCTACTGGACCTAGTCTGCCATGCAGACTCTGATTGGTTCATGATGTGGAATCCCTTATGGTTTGCAAGGAAAATAAGCAAACCAGAGCAGGCAACTATACAGATGTAATAGAAACACACACACCCCAGATGTGGGTCTGTGTATTACACTATGCTAGACTTGTCACATAAGGAGGGTATTGTATTGAATTAAGAGGATTAGGAGAGATTACTAAATCCCCTTTTCATTGTTTTTCTTGTACTGCCTAATCTGTGCAAAGTGGTGAAGTTATTTTCAAAGTGAACTTTTAATTCAATTAAGGATTCTTATTCAATTTGTGCAGTTTTGCAAACCAGACACACTTCTTTCAATTGCAATATTTCATGGTCACATGATTTCTAGGATTGGTATAATACATTTTAAAGGTACACTCTCAAAATTATCTTAGGATAATTCATTGGTACTCAGTTTTCTCCTCAAATGAGAGTAAAGAAGTATGGTGAAAAACTGTTAATTGATACTTTCGATGAGAACGACGCGGCGCACGGGTGTCATCGACTTGATCCCCTCCTACGATTTTGGAAATTTTTATTGTAATATGCATTTAGAAAGACCCCGGAAAGACGTATCAGCAAAATTAATTACAACTCTGTAAAGCGTAGATAAAGAAATTATAGGACAGGGTCAAAAAGACCGACAGGGAAGGTAACAACTTGTAAGATAACCTTATCGCTGGGCGGAGCTGGCTTGCATGCTGGCCTGTCGATGAGAGGTAGGGAGATCCCGGATCCTTAGTATGGGACGTTGAGAATGGAAGATATAATAAAGGTAGAAAGAGGAAAGGGCGCCAGCAACCTAAGCAGGCACAAGTTTAAGAACGGTCTATTACTGGTGAAAGTATAGGAAGAATATTTGAGTTTCTCGTAAGCCAGGACCTAAATATTCAGATCTGACCGGAAAGTGCACTGCCAGTTCAACGGAAAGCTGACCAATGCGTACCAATGCAATTGCCAGCGGGCCGAGTGTGTTAGCGACCGCACCGTGAGTGGGTAGGAATCGAGATGCATAGTGACCTCTCCAGACCCCTTCGACCTCAAGACTCCTCCCCCAGTATAAAGCTTGTTCATGCAAGTTTAGCAGTGAACATTGAACGGTAATAAAGCGGTAAAGAAACATCTAAAACAAGTTAGAACTATGTAAATATAAAACACAATATATACACATTTTTAATAAAGAGGCCACTTAGAATGAGGTGATGAGCTATACCTACACCCAGTACCCCTTACCTTTAGGCTGTTTTTTACCATAATTCGTCAGCTATATAATTCTCAAGCAGCATGTTCTATTATTTTATACTAATAACTCGCCTAGATTTAGTTGCTGTGCTCGCTCTTCGGCCCCTTTACGCGCGGAAATCAGTATTAATCCTTACTTACTCATCTAATCTGATAAATGCAAATTGGAAGTGGTAAAGGAAGAGATCTATTCTAATAATTAACAAGAACGACCTCCCACATTGAAAGACCAAGGGATTAGAGGATATACCTGTCAGGATCTCTAATCATTGATCCTCCCTTTGACATTATCCAGCTATGAACCTTGAGAACAAGCAGCCGGCAGCCACCATTCCCCTAGAATCAATTGGCCTCGACAATTCCTTGACGGTTAAGTACAGCCATCACGTTCTTGATTAATAGCAACCGTCTCCCATATGCTATTCCTATCTGAACCAGTGCATATCACCTGTCATTCCCTTGAAAATATACAGACATATTCACAACAAGTCTACAAAAGGCTCTGATACTTACTCTCTCTCATAATCGACCAGTCCCCTGAGTAAGTATGACCATTAGATATTCTAAACGTGGGAAAATATACCCCGAATAACGAGCTTCCTCGAGCATCACATTACTTGATCAATGGTTTACCATCAACACAAAATTTGCCTCTGCTTTCTGGCACTGAAAGGTTTGTTCTCACACACTACCTTAAAGCCAAATTATGAACGCCAGCACATCTCTACCTAAGTTACTCCAAGAGTAATATTAGAAGGCCATAGAATGTACAACTAGTTCGAAGTATGTAGAGCAATGGGTGGTTTGATAACTGTTATACATTTAGAGTATTGCACCTGTTCAAAGTTTATTTAATCTAGTTGTTACACTGGGAGGATTCATTGAATATTGGCAACATCTACCCTTCCTTTAGGTAATGAATGAACCCCCGAAAAAATGTTATGGTAGAAGCTACATTTACCCATGTGGACTTTATATCCGCTACTATCTAAATTCTATACACTTTTCTCAATTTTTTTATAATATTACATGGTTGAATCCGACGCATCTTAGTAATTAGATGTACAAGTATGTCCCAGCAAAAAATGATTTGTACATGTTTTCTGGAAGAATTTGATTACCTTCACAACTAACATTTCAGGAAAACGTAAATTTATGAAAATTTGTGTGCAAAACCAATGGGGAGTTCTCCACACTTTCATCTAAAAAAGTGGTAGTGTTGCCAATTTAAGAATCCTCCATACATAAGGATTATGTAAATGTTGAATATTTATAACTCTTGAACGGTTCAGTCATATATTTTTCAAACTTTCACCATTTTCTTTCTCTTATTGTTATCTATTCTCTGAATGCAATTAGATGTCTGGGTTTCATTCCCCTTTAACTTTGATGACAAGAGTTGTAGTTTCTATTGCTGAACCTTCCTTCAGGATAAAATCTGGAAGTGTATTACTATGTAGTCTGTATATCTCAGTTCCATGCATGGCAATCCCACCATTACTCGAATCTGTGGTGACAGTTATCCCGGATATATTGACCTTTGACCCTTATCCTTTGGCAAATTTTGTTCAAAATCGATATCGCGATAATGAGATCAGAGTGCAAGGAAGGATGGACAGACTGACGAACATCCTGGAAAAAAACAAATTATGCCTTCGGCCTCTTTGGAAAGGAGGCATGAAATCAGCGATGGAGTCGAGGCTGATCATTCCAAGTCACGAGGCCACTGGAAAAATATTTTCCCATAGACTTTGTACACGTGACTCGGTCCGAGGCCAAGGCCAAGGCCGGCAAAATCTGGTCTGGAGGCCAGCCTCAACTCTGTCCCCGTTAAAAATAGAAAGAACATTCATCTCCTCACCTTTGACCTCTTCCTTGTCGCCCGACTTCCTCTTCTTCCTCCACTTCCAGGGCCGGAAGAACCTCGACAGCGACATCTTCTTGGACTTCTTGTCCGTTGAGGGCGGTGTCACCGGGTGGGCGTCGGTCTCCTCTCCACCCGAGGCGTTTGCACTGTTGTACATGACTTGAATGTCATCGCTGGCAGCTGGATGATGATAACAAGGAGAACAGAGACATGCATGGATTATCTACCGGAAGTCAACTCATA
The DNA here is from genome assembly GCA_001188425.1 of Eucidaris tribuloides. NCBI lineage: Eukaryota > Metazoa > Echinodermata > Echinoidea > Cidaroida > Cidaridae > Eucidaris > Eucidaris tribuloides. The sequence goes on along the minus strand of JZLH01S0111962.1, from coordinate 54,107 downwards.
TACTTTTAAGAAACATAATATGAATATTATCGTTTTCCTTTTTCTGTAAATTAGTAACAAAGTGACAACTACTGTATGCAGTACATAGCCACATACATACGTGGAACTTTTCCTAAATACCGGCATTTTTGCAATTTTGCATTAACCCATTGGAGACAATTTGGTTTCAATACACACATTCTCCATAGACCCCAGCCTGAGATATCTTGTTATTAGTCTCCAACAGGATAAAGGCAGTGCATCTCATTTGCAAACATCCCCACAGACCAGGAAAAGATAACCCATGCCCTTAGGCTATTGATGAAGGGCATGTCTGTGAAATCTGGGGGTCAGTAATTACCTAGAATTGGAAAATGTGAAAGAAAAACAATAGCTATTTAGTGTACATTGTATGGTTGGAAAATTCAAATCGAGGTCTAATGGTCACTATAATTCCACTAAAACTGGGTTTCTAGCTCCTATATTTTGCTGAAGGTTCCCAGATGGCATTTTCTTCTAAATGCCATTGTATTTACACAATGTTAATTTATAGGCATGCAAAAGAGATCCACTGCCTTTAAAAACGCTTATTCACACTATATCACTTCCACAATTTTATTGTGCTTTCAATCACTTTAATAGTTTAGGCATATATCAGGAAGTGAAATCTTTTGCAGAGCTTTATTTAGTCGTGAAATTTGTAAAATATTCAGCAAATAAAGTAGTAAAAGTCCCATATCAATTTGAATATTGTCCAAAGTGATGTCCCATTTTCATTATTTCCTATTGTTTTTACCACCATATTAAAGTTAAAGCATGTTTCAGTCCGAATGAATTTGGTTTATTTTTACAGAGTTGATAGCATTTTGTAGAGGTTTAATTTTCGTTTACATCCTGTCCTTAATTTTACCTGTAACAATTAATTAACTTTCATTAGTTTCAGTCTTCAATGAAATTTATTTGCATTTTTTTTTTGTTCAAGCAGCAGTAGACTTCGATCTATTTTTAAATGAAATGATTTAAAGTTAGTACACCTGTATACATGTATTATGGGAACACCAACTACATGTCAGTAAAGTTTCCTTCTGATTATAATGACCTGTTTGTGCAATATGACCAGAAAGAAGCCTTGATGTTCATGTAGATCTACTTCATACCTGACAAAGGATTAAAAAGTAGAAGATGGGGGTTTTGTTATTCGAAAAATGAAGAAATTTGCGGCATAGTAAGAATGGTTAGTCGGTGCAGGGTAAATAGGTATTAAAGATGATAAAAAAGCCTGGATGCTCAGAATGTAGATCTACTCACAAAACTAACATGAGATAAGAGAAGACGGGTGTTTTGTTGTTTGAAAAATAATGAAATTTGCAGCATAGAAAAAATGGTTAGTAGGTGCAGAGTAATAAGGTGTCAAAGACAATAAAAAACCTTGATGCTCATGTACGCATAGATCTACTCTCAAAACTGATATGGAATAAGAGAAGAAGAATGGGTGTTTTGTTATTTGACAAATGAAAGAATTAGCAGCTTAGAAACAAGGGTTATTAGGTGCAGAGTAATTAGGTATTAAAGGCAATAAAAAAGCCTTGATACTCATGTACAATGTAAGATAAATACTTACGAAGACGAAACTAACATGGGATAAAAGTAGAAGGGGTGTTTGTTATTTGAAAATGGAAGAATTAGCAACATTGGAAACAAGGGTTAGAACGTGTAGGCGCAAAGCAATTACATGTAGGTATTAATCTTCCTTCTCAAGAAAAAATTCCCTCTCGAAAAACAAAACAGGGTAGATGTTAATTTGAATGGTTTCATTGATTAATTGGGTAATGCCTGGGGAAACTTTACCATAGCAAATAGCAAGATAATACTGGGGGTTGATTGGGGGTTACTCAAAACATAATTACAAAATTAGATTCACTGGGAACAGTAATCTTGTAGCTGCTAAAACTATCAGCGTGTTTCTACAGAAAAATAATGGAAAACGGTTTATCTTTTCCGGAATCGAAAAACCGTATCGCCCTTAAACCAACCTGTTTCTACAGAACGAATAATCCGATTAACTCCAATCAGCGTCGCAAATAACGCATCAACCGGAAATCGGGAAATTCAACCTATATGACCTTGCAATGCATTGTGGTATATGAACTGGTCCAAAATATGCAGTCACAGGGACGTATTTTTCAACAGCATACGCGGTGGACCTACTTCCGCCAGACCGATACGCCTTTTCGCTGTGTGTTTCTACAGAAAATAGTTAAACGGAAATAACCACCATCTGGATAGGTGTTATGAGAAACCAGTATTCTGTCAGATACGGTTTATCAATAAAACGCGCATCGCGTCTGTTTCTACAAGGAAAGTTTTCCGGAATTCATAGATACTTACGGCGGGTAAAACGTTAAACGAATTTTCTGTAAGAAACACACCGTAAGTTTAAAAAGTGTGGTTTTAGCAAACAGTATGCTGCCATGAAAAGTTCTTTTCCACGTAAACTCTAAACTCTTCAGGAACAAAAACTGTAACTCGCAATGACACAAATGGATGAGAATACAATCCATTAACTATTTTCTCACTGACCAAAACAGTTTTGTTTTCGATCACTAATCACTGGTCTATCAAAAGTACTATAATGTGAAAATAGAGTACAGTGCTCCTTAAGATTTCCAAAAGATTCACTCTAAAATTGAACTCTCGTCAGTTTAGCATATCAACAAGCAAAACGGACTTAAATAACTAGTCTGGCTTCAGACGCAAGAACATACTTTATATACATGTACGAGGGAAATTACTGTCATCAATTAACTGCCTTGAACTAAGACTATAGTGGTGAGGTCCATGTCGATTATCGACTACGACAGAGCATGGGCAGAGTGAGTGGAAGTACATGTATGCTGGAGATAGAAAAAGTTGGAGAATGAGTGTACTAGTACTCTGGGGGTAGAAAAAGTCGGCGAGTGAGTGTGCTAGTACTCTCAGGGTAGAAAAAGTCACAAGGGTGTGGAACCGAGACTACACAACGAACCAAATGGAACATAATGAATAGAGTACGGAACAGCACCAGAGGTCATGGATATGTTACTGCAAGATTCTCCGGCCGAGCTACGATGCAACATAGATGTTCATGACGAATTCTCAACATTGCTCAATGAGCTTCAGGTGGAGATGGCATAATAAACGACTGTAAAACAATTTGCTCAAAGGTTCCATCCATCACACTAGTAGCTTTTATGTTAAAATTGTCTGCAGTACCACATAATCTGAACAATTGTACATGCATACGGTAGTCAATAGTCAGACAGTGTCTTATTCAGTGCTTCCCACTGCACAGCAACCTCCATGCTTGTTTTAGTAACATACATCCTCATCAGTCATCTTGGGATTGAAAATTTCTCTTTTTCAGTCAGGAATTTTGGGTAGATAGTCTCAAGGAAGGGCCAGTATAGTGATTTCTTATCATTTCTGCATTACTTTCAAAAAATGTAGAACATATTATATGTGCACTTTTTAACTGTTAGTGTAGGGATAGTGATTTTCCGCGATAAAACAGACAGAATTTCCGGAAATGACAGCTTGAAATGAAAAGTGAGTATTTAAATGGAAAATCCTTTTTTTTCCTCCAAATTTTCACTTTTTGAAAGAAAAACACATGAAATCTATAACAGAAATTAGAAAAAGTTGACAAAAATGCACTGAAACAGCAGCAATAGTTACTTGGGACCAACGGAAAATTTTATCATTGTTTCATGGCATAAAGGAATTTCCAATTTTTCAATTTCTAAAACAGAAACGCACTTTTAAAGCGGAACCTTATAAGTGTTATCACAATCAATCACCACTTTATTTCAACAATGTCAATCACATTGCACACAACTCCCAAAATTTACACAATAAATAAAACATCAAATTTACGATACAGCTCTAGTTCATTTTTTTTAATAAAAACTGAATTTCAGCCCACTAGCATATGTATGTAGCTTTATATAAGGTGAATAATTTCTTACGATACATTCTGATTTTACCTTTATGTTTTTGATGAACAGTTATGGATGTAAAGTTCAAGAATGCAATGTTTAAATTGACTTCAACCCTTAACCCTAAAAATACCGGGCTATTTCTGGTCTAAGCGTTATTATGGCCCCCGCCCCGAGATCTCGGCCAGCAGATCGCCAGCCGATCGCGCGCAAAATTTGCATGCCGCATAGAGCCGGAATGTAAAACTACAAGACTGTAATAGTAAAATTTTCAAAAAATTTGATTTTTTTAATTTTTGAGTAATGTAATTATGCAAATAAGTGTATGAAATTAATGTTTTTCAACCTATATCTCACTACAAATAGGCTAGTAGAATGGCTACTTTTTGGTGAAAATATTCATTTTTGACAATTCTAACAATTATCTGCAAAAAAAATTGGCCAATCAGATTAATTTCCTATGTATTTATTGTTTGTGAATTCTTGATGTATTCTCTGTTTTTTCGATCTTTGTTTTTATTATGTTTTTCAATGAATTTTCGGGAACACATTTTGGCGATCATAAACAGCATAACTTAATCCATTTCAAGCCTGTAAAAGTCAAAATATCATACATTTAATGATTTTTGGCTGAAAACAAGCACAACTTTGCATATGATTTTGTACAAATCACTTTTGAGCATTTTGGAGTTGCATGCATGTACAAAAGTCGCGCAGCGTCGTAACGTAATGTTCGATTTTTTGAAAATGGTCTTAAGAATGAAGCGCAGAGACTAGAAAGAAAAAGCCATTGACGGTCAAAACAATTTGGCGATGCGACGCGTTATCGCGAATTGTCGAGGGGGCCAGATTATCCCCACCCCCCCCCCCCCCCCCTCCGGATGATCAGGTTAAGTGATAGCTAAACATTGTGGAGCTTACAATTTAAAAAATTGTCAAACTTGATATCTGAGCATACATAGTAAGTGTCAAATGGACAAAAATTAAATACCCTAGAATACAAAAGTTTGGAAGTTACACTGCCAATGGCAAGTATGCGATGAATAACATATTAAACCTCGGGCGAGTTTTTAATAGCCTAGGTGACAACACGAGTAAGTCTATGGAGAAATGGGCAAGTGAAATCTGGTCAAACTACGAATTTTCACTTTTTAAAGCACTAAAATAATCATTTTGAAAATAATTTTCGAGGGCTTCATTTTTAGACCTCATCAAAGACACTGGTAACATGGAATCATGTGGCTCAGATTTTTAACTGTGGTAAATGTTAGCCAATACCTTTAAAGGCAAAGGTTCACCCTGACGTCAAGTTGGTTTTAAGCAACAATATGAGAGAAACATATTAATGAAAGTTTGGCGAAAATCCAACGAATAAGATAGTTACAAAGTTTTAAAGTTTTAATTTAGTGATGTCACATGCAAGCAGCTCCCCATATGTCATGTAATATAATATATAATATTATATTCCATAAATTGTCATTTTTTAATGGTTTATGATATAAATGGAATTTTTTCACAGAAGCCTTATATACAATGTTTCTGAAAATATATTGAATGCACAGGTAAAAGGAGTTTTTAAATTTCTGAGAAAATGGCACTTCATCAGAAACAAAGTTTTATCTAGGGTCTGGCAGGGAGACTACAGATGGCAGGTGCATATTGCTGATGTGCAGCCCAAATCTGGCTCTGAGATAGAGTCATCTTTTCCAGCGAACAAATCAAATGGCTGGAAAAAGGGGGTGATGTTGTTAACCTTGCAAACATATGGCACTTACTTATTTGATATTGGTTATGATTTGAGTGCTATATCTTATAGGAAAAGGTTGGGTTGATAAAGTCAGGGCCGGTTACATACTTTATAATTATAAGTTTATCGTTCTTATTTATGGCATGGTGTGCCCTAGTTTAAGTTCTGAACCCATGGGCTGAATGTTCCCTTTTACACTGTATACTTTTTTAATACAAATTTCACTCCAGAAAACTTAATCTTTCCTTGATTGTAATTCCATACTTCTGTACAATGGACTTTATAAAAAATCTTTTCTTTTTCAACGTCTGAAAAGGATTGAAATCTGCTCACTTTATTGCTTTA
>JZLH01S0111962.1:27133-40612 GCA_001188425.1 Eucidaris tribuloides | reverse complement strand
TTCCAAGGTATCCGTCTCTTAATCTCTACTCTTTGTTCTTCAATCTTGTGTTTAGCGCATTTTATGCTGTATGTCAGGCAGAGAGCAGTGAGAATCTGAGAGTGACTCATCAAAATTGAGCTGTTTTTTCGTGTCTTGTCAATGTCTCGGCCAACGAGACCGAGACAATTCCTGTCGAGACCGAGACGAGACCGAGACAATGAGCGTCCGAGACCGAGACGAGACACGAGACACCCAAACACTGTCTCGAGACATGTCTCGAGACCGAGACATGTCTCGAGACACCCAACGCTGATAAACAATATAATCATTTGAAATTGGGCCATTGCTCAAGTTGTATTTTGTAACAGTTGCCTAATTTTCAGACACTGGACGTATATTACATGTAGCTTTCACCCACTGTAGAATTTTGTACGTGTAGAGTATACCCACAGCAAAGATTCCTTGAAATTGTCAAACTGCACTGGTGTGAGTTTCTGACCTTTTACGCTTTGATCTGCATTTGTAGTTTTCACTAGATAATACACAAAGCAGGTCTGGCAGTTACACTAGTTTACAGCAAAGTAAAATTAAAATGAAAAAGCATCCTCATGACAGTGCATTCCATTTTCATTTTTTCCACTGCGAAATTTAAATACTGGACCCACATATTTAGAAGAATTAAAACGGACTTTTGAAATGTTGAGTCCTTAATTTTCATAACACATAATGTTTAACATGTCATATATTAGCCATATCAATGCAATATTTCAGTATAATTTTGTAAAAGACTGAATTTCAAAGTAATTTTTGTGCCATGACTGCATAAGAAAGGCCACCCATTACTTTGTACACAAAAGTATGGAGCTGTTCCTATGTGTGCTTTCTTCTTCATATCAGATTATGACCCACTGAACCCATTTTCAGAAAGATGTTCTCAACATGAACTACATGTACTGTAGGTCTCAATACAAAGAACCTTACTTTGAGATGTAATTAATTCAGTGTCTTGTGTCACTCATAATATTAATGATTGGTACCGACGCTAACAATGTTGTGAAACTTGATTGTGTCTTAATTTTTCCCATCTCTAATTTCACATTTAAAGCTTGCGTGCATGGATTAGTGCCGATACTTGGCAAATACTTCAGTTCTGTTCAAAAGCATATTGATCCTAAATCTAGTTCATACACTTTAATTCCAAGAATAGAAACCATTTGACAGGAGTCTAAACAAGTAAAAGACTAGCTTGTCAAACATGAATGGAGACATGATATACTAAACTCAGTAGTTCCTTGGAAATTGACTAAGAACTGAAACTTTTCTTATGACTGTTCACACACAATGAGTGTTGACAAATGTAATAGTGGTTTAGATATTATGAGACTTTATGAGAGTAATTATGTGTAATTCATTGCATTATGCAGAAGATTAGACAAAAAATTAGCAAATATACTTGACGGTAATGGAAGTAGGCAAAATGAAGGGATCATGAAAAGAACTTAAAATTGAAAAAGGAACATATTATTTTTAGACATATAAATTTATTTCTTGCTGTAACTTTTTCTCGTAATTCGCTTCACCTGAATAGAATATTCAGCCAACAAGTCATTATAAAATCTAATGACAAACAAAGAAATTAAACTCAGCACCGTGCAACACACAGAACAAGAAATTTTCAGTATCCCATACTAAGTAGGTAGGCCAATATTCTACATGGTCTGTGTAGTGGGCGTTAATTTGACTTAAAGCCCTCTAATTAAATGTTCGTAATAGCTTGTACACGGCGCACGCGCAAAACAGATAACATAGCTTAGAGCGATTCTTCTCGTTTGGTAAACAGAGCCGATTTGCAGCCGCTAATCGTATAATGGGATACCGAATGGGGAGTGAATCAATATCTAAGGGCATTTCCTATATTGGCGGAGTTGGAAGCAAATCCAACGGTAAAATGGGTTATTGGATAAAAGGGGAGGGGGCACTGTGACGAGTCACAAGCATTCTGAGGGGAGAGGGGGAGGGGGGAGGTGGGTGTGGCATACGGTATACATCCACCTGAACATATCCACCTGTTTAAACTGTATGATACCATTAACTGGGAAATTTTGTCCCCCCCCCCCCCGTCCCCCCCCAACAAGTTACGGAATCCTGCCCCTCCCCCCCAGACAGTGTCCTCTGACAGTAAAACCTCATTTGTAAATGATGTAATATGCGTGGAGTCATCTGAATCCTCCACCCCTGGGGAAGACTAGCCGATAAATCAGACGAAGTCATGCAGCAATCCAATTCAAATAAACATTGGGTGCATAAGACCTTGAACGTTCTATGCCCATGGTTTGGTGACAGCGACCCAGAAATGAGTCTAGTATGTGTGTACCAGTATACTGTGCATGAATATGTCAGCCACCCACATTTTTTTCCAAGCATTGAAATTGAGGTGAAATTACTGAAAATACACAATACTGTACATGTACGTACTGTAAACGCTATATATTTCTCTATATTTTCACATTTTTGCGTTACAAGCGTATTGCAAGGTCCTATCGATGAGGAGAATAATCTATCAATAAATATCATCTCATTACAATTAACATATTGCATAGGCCTTTACAGTAGAATGGCTAAAAAAAATTACCTTCAGTAAAATAGGACAATTTACGCACTGTAATTTATGAACAACAATTGAAACATGTAATAACATATAATTCAGTTTTGTTTTGATGAATTCACACTTATCTTCAAATAGCTGAGATAACAAATCAAAAACGTGATTTTTAATTGTAAAACTCATCGCAATTTAGCTTTGTAAAGATGTTTTTCAAATGTATACCAATGATTACAAAGAACTTGTGATAGCAGAATATTTCCTGTCTATGAAAATTGGTCAAATACACAAATAAAATGTCAAATCATGCTAAAACAAATAAACAAAATCATTCACGTAGTAATAGTCATTACCAGAATTCCCACACAGGATACCAATAGCAGGAAAACACTAAAAATATATCACAATACCAGACCACTACATGTATGTTTTCATACGGATATGATAGAGGTATTAAATTACAAGTACGCTGGATTGAATTATCCCATTCTTTGAAAAGCCTCTTCCTGATTTTGTTCTGTTACTAACCTTGACATCCGGCTTTGAGTTTACGTCAATGAGAGGAATAACATGAGTCAGGTATCATCGTTGGGTAAGACTGGTAGTGAATGGGATGTCATTATATTGGTGTCCATTGTTTATGGATGTTTATACCACAATTAGGATATAACAAAGAGATTTGATATGGAATTAATGAAGAACATAATTTCTGTCTCATTAGAGCTATGATTACTATGTCAAGTATATTTCATGTCAACCATTCTTAGTACAAGTATATTAAATGTTAATCATACATGTAGCTTGGAATTCGGTGTTGTTTGGGGATACCAATTTCATTATTGACATGTATCTATTTTTGTATCAATCTATCTATCTATCTATCTATCTATCTATCTATCTATCTATCTATCTATTATCTATCCATCTATCTATCTATCCATCCATCCATATCTATCTTCTATCTACATGTATCTATCCATCTGTGTGCTACATTGAAACATGATCCCTTTTAAATTTATGCAAATGTAACGATCTGCAAAGTAATCATATTTTTTACTAGACAAATTATTTCATAAAATTATAGACCTAAATGTTTCTACAACATATTAGTGATATTTAGTCAAGTATTACCAAATGGTAATCTCAAACTGGGTTTGATTAGAGGAAGTCAATTAATGGTCCCATAACTTTTAAACTACTGCTCAAATGTTATTAGTGTATACTAGCAAATAACTCCTGTAAACTTGTGAGGTTGTTGAAAGCGACATTCAATACTGATTACCAGAAATTATTCCTGTATACATTACATGCACATTTCCTGTCCTCTGTTTCCCATTTCCGAATGAGGCTCATGTTATCAGCATTGTTTCTAGGCAATGAGTTCCAATCCGTAATCAACATGGTACAAAAACAATGTTACCTTTGTCTACAGCCAACACAATAGCAATTCATTTGATGACATTCTGGAGATCAATTGTTGCATTGGCATTTTCGAACTTGAAAATCGTAACTGTGATTTTTTCTGAGCTAATCATGATCTTTACGATATTCATTCTTAGAATTTGTTTTCGAGACCCATTTCAGTTCCATTTAAAGGCAGGGAATCTCATTTGAACCTGTCCCACAGCACAGCAAAGCAAAGCATCACATATCTGAAATCTGAAGATTAGTAATTCCCTGAAATTTGAAAATGCAGCAGAAAAATTGCTGTTTAATGTGTGTTCTATGCTAGGAATATTTGTCTTTAGTAGGAGACATTAATTCAAATCAATGGCTAATGGTCACTATAATTCCACTGTAACTGAGTTTCTAGCTCCTATCCTTTGATATTCTATACAAATGTAGGCCCTTCATGTAGGCCTACCCATGTATTACACAATAAGCATGAAAAAGCTCACATAAAACCTAAATGTACATGATTTTTAAAAAAGGGTCCTTTTTGTTGACGATGTACTCGATATTTTTAAAAAAGGGTATTATTTTGTGAACACGAAAATGTGAAATCCTAGAAATCTTACAAATTTCTCACTTAATTTAATCCAGTATTACATTTTTGTCATGTTTTTCCCACAATTCAATGTACTTTTCTGTTATTTGAATTCAATGTACTTTTCTGTTATTTGTTTTCCTCATATATTAAAGATGGTATTAAAACAGTTAAAAAGGACAACAGAGTGCTCCTTTGAAATGAAAATGTGTTTTTGTGTGTGTTCTTGAAATGTCAAAAAAGGGGTGATTTTGTAAAAGTGTACTTGAAATGCAAAAAAAAAGGTTGTTTTTAAAGGTTAATTTGTACCAGTTTTCATGTAAAAAAAGGGGTCAAAATTGCTGAGAATGTACTTGAAACCACGCGAAAAAGGGGGTATTTTTTTGACTTGGGGAACGATCATGCGTTACGCCTTTGAATAGGAAGTGACACCACCGGGGAATCTTCATAGACCCCTGCCATGTACAGTATATCTTGTTCTTAGTCTCTAAATGGTTAATAGAAGTAGAAGAAGAAATCTTTCCACATCCCTGATACATGTAGAAGGAGACAAGACAGTGTTGGTTTGAAGGGCGGCATTTGCTAAGAATGTAAGGTACGCTATGTTAGCGCTCGCAGTGCTAAATGCCCCATAATTGTTTGGGACAGCTTGGAAGCAGCAGCCAATATGTGCAACAATAAACGACTTGTTTAGCCCACTCAAGGTGAAGGTCATGGAAATATTTGGCAGGACTATATATCTGAATTTTTCAAGAGGTAATTTACAGTATTGGGACAGTGCCTAGACTGTGTACATACATGTAACTACTATATGATGAAGATGTTTTAAATGGCAGTGTCTATTAATACACCCTGATTTACCTTGAGCAGTCAAGTCACAATTATTTACACTGGCCTGTTTACAAGCTTAAAGGGTAGTGACATGATTGGGAAGTGGGAACACTTGAAAATGCCTCAACAACCAATTGAGTTGAAATATATACCAACTATACTCTAGCAGGAGTGGATCTCCCACCTGGGAGGATTTGTCTGTAATTTGTTTACTTAAAGAGAATCAAGCATAAACATAGGAGTATCTTAATTTTATCCGGGGATGATAAAAATAAGCCCCATAGAGAGCAACACAGCAGGTTTCCATGCTACGAGTGATATTGACATTGTTTATTTTAGAATGAGTCAACATTTGACTACAAGATTTTCACAGGAGAATCCTTGCATCGTTAACTTGATTCTAGAGTAGTTTCAGCCCAAGTTGAGGACTACCCCCAATCATGTCATTTACCTTTAAAGTGACATTTGTAGCATATTAGTAGTACACTGTACCAGCTATTGGCAATTATTTTCACTCTTCACTGAGGTATGACAGGCAGAAATTTTAGGGAGGTCGGGGATGACTTAAAGACAACATCGTTAGAAATTTAGGTAAACAAGTGCCCCCTTGCCCCTTTACCCCTGTCCCTAGTTCTACCATCCATTACAACATCTATTTCTATATAGACATTGTAATTTGCATGAAAATGTATTGCTGATGTACTACTATCACACTTGCAGAGATTATACACTTTCATTATAGGCTAGTAATACACACTGTCATGTACAATATAGGCCTATTGTGCAATCTGACTTGTATTGCCATTACAGGCCTGTACATACAGTTCTGAAAACTGTCCTTTCTTGGTCATAAACAGATCGTATAAATCCTGTGAATGCACCCAGCATACAGCTCGCCTCACCTGTCTTCAACCAATATCACACAAATCTTTTAAAAATATGGCAAAACATACCTCTATTAAAAATGCAAAATATTACCACGTACAATAATATTCACATGTGTACCTGTGTTGTATAAAACAATATGATCCAGTGCTGAATCTGCAGAAGTGCTGATGATGACAATGTTACAACTTACATGTTGTATGTGAATGCAAACTTTTAGTGCTAAGTACTGTGCTATTCTACTACAAACAAAACACACAGCAAACTAAACTACAAACAGTAAATCATCATGCAATAGACAATAAAGCAGTTCAGCATTTTTGCTTTCTTCTTTGCACTCAATCATCTGAGAATGACCTGATGCTTATGCAAATTATAGCTTCAATGCTTTGCTGATGTCATTCTAAGAGTTGAGCAATTCCACAGTAACTTGTGATAATTGATTTGGGGTACATTTACGTCCGTGGGGGGGGGGGGGGGGAAGGGGGGGCACTTGACTTATAATGTGATACCTATGTGCCGCACCGAAGTTGAAAATCAGGGGCTCTGGAACTGGCTTGAGCGAAAAATGGGGGTCTCTGGAACTGGAGCTAAGGCTTCAGAAAACCTCAAAATGCTTTTAACTTTTAACTTGTTATTACTGATGATGAAAAAAGGAAATCCCAAAGTCTATATAGTTTGGGGAACAGCAAATGTACGTAAGGCTCATGTACAGTGTATGTTATGTAACAACAATTAAGGTTAATTACCATAGAATTGCTCACACAGAATACAATTTGTCATGCATTTGTAGCAATTACATGTAACTACACTACTGGCAAATATTCCAAGCTCCCTATTAATGAAAAAAACACACCTCTATTCCCATTCAAAGAATTTGAACCAACTGCAGCAGTTAAAATGCATGGAGTTGCATAGAATGTACATAATCTTGCACATAAAAATTGTTATCTACATGTATATCATTTGCATTGCTACACTAGCTACTAGCTAGCATACTTGAGCACAGCAAGAAGTATTTTGAAGCTCTTGATTCAATAAAAAAAATAAAAATAAAATGTACAAATAATTCTGAGGAAGGAAGTTGAAATATATTCCTGTCATTATGAATTTCCCAACAATGTTGAAAAACATCAAGTGCAGTGTCATCATAAAACCAGTTTTGTTGTACAAGATGTTGTCTTCTTGGATAAAATTCCCACAAAATCCATGCAAGCGTGAATACAGCTATCTGCAATCCAAATACAGATTTCCTTTTATATTCATTGATTAAAAGCACTGGTATTGAGCTAATCAAAAATTCCATATTTTGAGTTTTTGATTGATCACAGCTCAGCTGTAAGGTCCATGGTTCAGCAAACACGGTGTACATTGTGAAGTGCAAATTCCAAAGAGTGCATTTCATGTTCATTGATGTGGCACAAAGTGTGAAAAATGCAACCACATTGCAATAATTAAAAAGAGTATAAAACTATAAATTCAACACAACACAAAAGCAAGTCCCCCATTAAAGAACTCACCATGGATTAGAAACAAGAAATTGTTAAAGGCAAGGTTCACCCTGACATCAAGTTTGTTTCAATAAAAGCAGAACAATGAGAGAAACATATTAATGAAAGTTTGGCGAAAATCCATCAAAGATAACAGAGTTATGAGGTTTCAAAGTTTTAAATTTGTGACGTCACATGCGAGCAGCTCCCAGTAATTATGTCATGTTATATAAATTCCATAAATTGCCATTTTTAATGGTTCATGATAACTGATTTTTTTTTCCATATAGAGGCATGTATGAACTAATGTTTCTGATAATATATTAAATGCACGGGTAAAATCATTTTCAAATTTTTGAGAACACGGCACTTTTATGGAATTTATATCACACGACATATGGGGAGCTACTCGCATGTGACGTCACAAATTTAAAAGTTAAAAATTCCATTACTCTGTTATTCTTTGGTAGATTTTCGCCAAACTTTCACTAATTTGTTTCTCCCATTGTTCTACTTTTATTAAAACCAACTTGATGTCAGGGTGAACCTTGCCTTTTAATATTTTGTCCAAACGAAACTTCCTACAACTACTGTACATGTAGGGTACTTACAATTTTCATGTAAGTAAATTGAGGTATTTTATGGTATTTTATCGATGACTAAGAACAAATTGACCTCATAAACAGTTAGATACTTAATTTTCAGTTATGTATCCACCAAGCTTATTGATGATCTAAACATTGTCTTCTCGTCGTATTCATTAGTCTAATCACCCATTACTGAGAGATTACATCCATTTCACATATCAAAATTAATGTCAGGTTTTAGGAATCAAACTGCTCGGCATACCATTTATTGTTTAACAACCAAAAAAAATGTACAGGGCTACACTGAGGCATGTATAAAGTCTATGAATCATTTTGGGATCATTTCATATTTAACCTTTTCTCAGTTGTATGAAGAAATGGATTTTTCTCATTCTCAAATAAAAGTTTTGCAACCAAAATATAGAAACATTTCTGACTGGTACATTTGTTAGAAAGTTCTATCTTACAAATATTACAAGGAGTCATTTAAGGGGGACTTTCCTTTTATGTTGTGTTTACACATGAATAATGAAATAATAAGTGTTAACAGGTTCGTGAAAATGAAGGTGAGAGTAGAATAAAGTCTTTGCTTCCAAGACCCAAGCTACCAGGTAAAGTTATTTCAACAAGTGAGGAAGCCTCTGGTTGGTTTATTGAGAAAGCACTTATCCACACAATGTTCTGGGACTACTCCCCTGGAGGATAACTCCCCAGGGACGACTCCCACCTAACAATTCCCCCTGCAGGACAACTTTCTCCCCCCCCCCTCCCCCCACAGAACAGCTCCCCCAAGGGACCAATCCCCCAGAGGACGGATCACTCCCCCATGGAGGACAACTCCCCGCAGGGGCAACTCCCTCGACAAGTTTTTACAAAAAAAAACAGAGTTTCCCCGGGGGGGGGGGGGGGGGGAATTATCCTGTGGGGAAAGTTATCCTCTGGGTGAGTTGTCCTCCAGGGGGAGTTGTCCTCTAGTGGAGTTATCCTTTGGGGAGTTGTCTTCAGGGGGAGTTGTCCTCTGAAGGAGTTATCTTCAGGGGTAATAATCCTCCGGGGAAACTGTCCTCCAGGGGAGACGTCCTCTGGGGGAGTTGTCAGGTGGGAGTCATCCCCGGGGCAGTTGTCCTCCAGGGCAGTTGTCCTGAGACGTGTACGCTATATGGTTTGTGCAAGAGATTAGCAGCACCCACAGCACACCCTGCCTGCACAGCTGTTAGGAATTAGGTTAATGAATATTCATGGATTAAACAAGAGTGAGAACAGAGTGAGTCCAACCACCGCCAAAATGAATGTGGATTAAAACAAAATCGGAAGTGAAACAAGTCTAGTCAATTCCAGCTCCATAAAATTTCAATCACCGCATCTAAAGTCAAAGTTTAATTTTGGTCTACAGTGTATCTGAAATTTTTTTCAGAACACAAAGTATGGTATTGTCATGCTAGACATCATCAAACCTATTGGAAGATGTCTGTAATGATAAATTGACAATAAGACAAGTTGTGATCTTTTTCGGAGCAGATATCACTACATATGGCAAAATTGTCAAGTGCCCTCTAACTTTTGTACTTTTCACCAATTTCTAAAAAAACTTAAGCATTCAGAATAGAAAATTTTAGGTAAATTAGCCAGTTTAGGAGAATAACTTGGTAAGGAAATTCATCCAGTAATTATATCTCGGTCTTCTTTCACTCCTACAGTGTACTTTCACTATCATTTTTTACAAAAATGATTTCTCATTCAGAACTCTGCTCCACAAAAAAGAATTCATGAGAGTTTATTTCATTATTATTTCTAATGTGCTTAATTCATGGAAGTGAAAATGGTAGTGGCAACAGTCATGAAATTCCCCCAAATTAAACAAAGCCAAATATTCATAATTCAGCAAATACAAAAAATCAGAGCAAGAGACTGGAATTGACTTGTATTGCACAGGTGTTATTGAAAATAAGGGAGGATTAAATAGAAACCAAAACACATCAAACAATGTGTCAAATGAGAAAAAAAATGTAAATATAGAGTGAAATCACAAACTAAAAAAGCTGGAATGGTAAAAAAAAAATATACTTGGGGGTGGTTTGGTCTTGGTTTTCTTGCGGAACGACCGGACTCTCCAGGAGCGAAAAGACCAACGAGACCGGCTCCGGTCCTTGACCTCCGACATGGTGGGGAAGGTCAAAGGTCAAGCCAAAAATAGATAGGTAGCTGCTCTGTGGGAATAGAGAGATAAGGAAGAGGTACAAAACAGAAAACACAAAAATGGTCATGCAAGAGATTGATTGATACATGCAAATTTATAATCCAATGAAACTGGGAGTTTATCTGAAATAATTATTTTCTTAAATTTACAGTATATACAGGATGAGCGCTTTCCTAGACTAGTTCAATATTTAGAACAAAATTGATAATTACATTTTGTACCCATACATATCACTGTAACCACAAATGAAAATGAAAAAGAAAAATCAAAACAAGAATATGTCACCAATATGAAATTTGTATGAAACATTAATTATTTTCAACAGCCCTTGATTCTTGAGAGCTGTTTCAAAAACATGCAGAATTCATTTGATGCTTTACGTATTGAACACTGAAAGTTGAAGTTCAGACTGTATGGTATAGTCGAGACAGTGATTTTCCGTTTCACAAAATGGTCTTTTCCGTTTCTAAAAACCTGTAATTCCGTTTCAACTTTCTGGATCTAAAAATGGAAATTCTGTTTTGTCATAGAAACTGTTCACAGCAAAAACATGAATTCGTTTTACAAAGGTGAATTCTATCAATTTTCACATGAAAATCAAAGAACCAAACCGGATTTTCCACTTCAATTTACCGGTAAACGGAAAATCACTGTCCCAGTAATGCCCATAAACCAAATACTCATGATCTCCAAAAAATGATGATGGCCTGATGGAAGGAGGGTGCCTGTTACCACTATACCTCCCAAAGGTGACAGCAGGTCTTCTAACATGCATGTAATTATTACCAATAATTCCATATCAAAACCACATCCAATAGAATCAAATACCTCAGAAGTGTTTGTTGAACTGCCAGGCACTAATGTACACATTTGTGGTGGACTGCACTCACTGCAGTGCATGTACAATTGTACATGTACCTCAAAAACCTGAGGAATCTTAGTGCAGAGGTTTACAGTAACAATAGTGCAGATTGTCAATATATCAAATAAACATATTTTAGGAACATGTATGCAACATGACTTTTTGACTTGTTTAGTCAAGGATTTTTGGGCTTATTTTGTAATAACATATACAAATTATAATGTAGAATGACCACAAACAACAATTAGCAATTTTGATTAACATCAGGTGGACAGGTCTGTTTTTGATTTCTTCATGAGAATGTTCAATATCTGATCAAGAAATAAATTTGACATACATGTAATCATCTGTTATTCCATTCTTCTCATGACAAAAGAAAAAATAATGATCAGAGAAGGTTTTACACACCTTCAAATGGTCATGAATGTTAACCAAAATGGGCACTTCGTACTTTACTGTTGGTGCAATACTGTAAGTGTTTGTGTTGCTGAAAATTCCTACACTAGTTCTGTACTAGAAATAGAATACAGTATTTTAACTCAAGTAGGGCTTGATAAAGAGGCCAAAATGGGTGTCCACCGAATACCGAGAGGTCTGTGGTTTATTTTTAATGCACAGGAAGCTGCATAATGATTCTTGCTGAAAATATCACGCAGAAGGGCCGAAGGGGAATTAAAAGAAAAACACACACACAACACATAAGCACACACATACATGTACACAGACACGAACATGCACAGACACAAACACACAAAGTCACACACACACACACACACACACACACACACATATGTACAGTACAACATAGAATTGTCTCCCTTGCCCCATTGAGATAGTAGAAAAAAAAAACATATTACCAGCTGTTTTCCCCTCTTGATCTCTTTCTCTATTTATCCTCAAACACCTTTATTCTTTCACCCTAACCCAGGAAATTTGTCACCCAAACTTCCTGAATATCACAGGGCCATTTTTATCCAAACATCAGTTGACAAAAAGACTTGTTGTTGCCCTCATTATTCAAATAGCAGAATTTACAGAGCACTTGCTTTGATAATTAATCAATAACACAAGACAGCAAGATGCCACACTCATCAGTCATGTTGAAAAGGACAACTTTGTTTCAGAAGGTAACACAAAATGTATAATATTGTCAAATGATCATTTTACATTTACAAACTATACAAACACATGAGTTATTGAATTTTGCATTGTAAAGTAATTTAGCATAGTACACAAAAATACCTTTTGAACAATACTCCATGACTGATTGTGAATATTTGAGGACAATTTTGGTAAAGTGATGTGCTCAAAATGAGACCCCCTCCCCCCACCCCCCCCCCAAAAAAAAGGTCACACAATGTAGTCTACCTCATGGATTTAACTTCACTTTGTGCATGCAACTTGTTTCTACTCAGCTCCAACAAGTTGCCTGCAGATGGCACAGCTTCTCATTACTCATAATACAATAGCATAGCACGATTAGCTATCTGTAGCACACAAATTATGCCAATGACTTGAAGCTACCATAAGTTGAACATAAATTTCCTGAACCAGCTGTTGGATACAAAAGGATTCCTTTTTTAATCAACTCTTACTAGCTTTGTGAGCCTTGTGAGCAAATTGGCACATTCAGCTATCAGACATGGACACTAATCTGGAGTCCAAGCATGACAGTTACAATGACTGGTACACTAAGTTTGGTATTACAACCTGTCTTAATCCGTTTTTAACACAATGGACATCAGGCAAGCCATTCACACAATAGAAGGAACAGGTGCAATTGAATCCATGACTTCATAAAGGGCCCAAGTGCATATATGTAAACAAATGGGCATGGGCCATTTCCATGATTCAACTGGAAACAGAAATGTGGTTTTGAACTAAATGCAAACTTATTTAAATACTGTGACCTGGTGAGATTTGATGTAAAGCATTTTTTTTTACAAGGACTTACATACAACATTAAAACATGACACATTATGATCTGTAATGTACACTGCCCCAGCCTTACGCTTACCTGCACACTAAGTGATGTTACCTCCAAACTGACCAAAGT
>JZLH01S0111962.1:0-20740 GCA_001188425.1 Eucidaris tribuloides | reverse complement strand
GGAAACGTTTCATTTGTATTTTGTTATTTATCTTGCCTAAACACTTAATTTTATTCACATGTACATATTGTGACGATTTTTCGAACGTTTATTGGTAAAGTATGAAATTAAAGTGCGCGATCACCGTTTCAGCTCGTACACGTCTCATCGGCCTCGCGAATCAACATGGATACGTTCGTATACCTGCCAGAACTCGAACACAACGCCCGAACGGTCATTGACCTCTTAACTCGCAGCGTATGCGCGCGTCGTAGAACGACTACGCAAGATGGGCCTACTGACCGCGTAGAAGATCGGTCCGAACGTATGTGGACCGTCAATAGCTGGTAACATTGACGGAAACTTGAAAAAAAGTCAATACAGTATCTCACCAGTGGTTCTTCGTTGTTGCTGTCACTCTGCCTTCACGTGGTAAGTAATATCTGATTTATGTAATAAAATCCCCTTTTGGAGCAAAATTTTTCCTCAATTTGTGAAAATTTCACGATTTATCGAGAGAGTCACGTCTCCAACCACTACCTACGCCGGATAATAAACAATGAACGTGAACTGTTAATTTAACATTGGACATAAGTCGCCAATGACATTTGAGATGGCGCTATGCTAGAACTCGAACAGCCTAGCCTAGGCTCATTATTAGTACGATAGCTAAAATGATAAAGTTATGTTCTGCAGGAGAGACTGTATCTATTGAGTTAATTATTTAGTAAATTCCTGTACGTTGAGATACTAAGGCTTATGAATATGATATGAATACTGAATGTAAAGCTGTTGTAAAAAGAGGCTGCAATTGTAGAAGTGTTCTTGACAAACATCTGGGAAACAATAGAGCATCAACGTTGTGAAACAAAACTGATGATGTGATAATGACGATGATAATGATAATGATGCCTGTGAATGTGACAACGCTGATGAAAACAACAGTGATTGCAACTATCATGATAATGTAATGATTATGATGATGTTGATGATGATGATGATGATGATGATGATTATGATGATGATGATGATGATGATGATGATGTTGATGATGATGATGATAACGATAAAGATGATAATAATGATGATGAAGATGATAATAATACTGATGAAGGTGGTGATGCTGACGATGGTGACGATGCTGACGATGGTGACGATGAAAATGATGAGAGTGGTGGAATTGGTGGTGATTAACTATGATGATGGTATCGGTTGTAGTCATAACTATCATTGTGATAGTGATGGTAATGATGATGATGGTAATGGTGGTGATGGTGATGATGATGAATTATGATGATAGTGGTGGTAGTGGTATGTGTCGATGTGATAAAAACTGTAATGGTGTATGTAACTATGATGATGGTATCGGTTGTGGTCATAACTATCATAGTGATGATGATGATGATAATGATGATGAATCATGATGAATGATGATGAATGGTGATGCATGATGATGATGATGAATGATGATAAATGATGATGAATGAATGATGAATGCTGATGAATGATGAAGAATGATGATGAATGATGATAAATGATGATGAATGATGATGAATGAATGATGAATGATGAATGATTGATGAATGAATGATGAATGATGATGAATGAAAGATGAATAAATGATGATGAATGATGATGAATGATGAGTGAATGATGAATTAATGATGATGAATGATGATGAATGATGATGAATGAATGATGATGAATGAATGATGAATGATGAATGATGATGAATGATGAGTGGATGATGGATGAATGATGGATGAATGATGATGGATGGATGATGGATGAATGATGGATGAATGATGGATGATGATGGATGATGATGGATGATGATGATGATGATGATGATGATGATGGCGATGATGATGATAAAAATAATAATAATGATGATGAAGGTGGTGATGATGACGATAGTGACGATGACAATCATGATGGTGGTGGTATTGGTGGTGATGATGATTAAAATTATAATGTTAATTGTAACCATGATGATGGTAGTGGTTGTGGTCATAAATATCATAGTGATGATGATAATGATGATAATGATGATGAATGATGATGAATGATGATGCATGATAAATGATGATGAATGATGAATGATGAATGAATGATGATGAATGATGATGAATGATGATGAATGATGATGAATGATGAATGATGATAAATGATGAATGATTATGAATGAATGATGAATGATGAATGATGGATGAATGAATGATGAATGATGATGAATGAATGATGAATGATGAATGATGAATGAATGAATGATGAATGATGATGAATGAAAGATGAATGAATGATGAATGATGATGATGAGGACTGATGAATGGAAGGATGAATGATGGATGAATGATGGATGAATGATGGATGAATGATGGATGATGATGGATGATGATGATGATGATAATAATAATGATGATGAAGGTGGTGATGATGACGATGGTGACGATGACAATCATGATGGTGGTGGTATTGGTGGTGATGATGATTAAAATTATAATGGTAATTGTAACCATGATGATGGTAGTGGTTGTGGTCATAAATATCATAGTGATGATGATAATGATGATAATGATGATGAATGATGATGAATGATGATGCATGATGATGATGATGAATGATAATGAATGATGAATGATAGATAAATGATGGATGGATGATCATGATGGTTGATCATGATAATGTAATGATTATGATGATGATGATGATGATGATGATGATGATGATGATGATGATGATGACGATGACAATGATGAGAGTGGTGGTATTGGTGGTGATTAACTGTGATGATGGTATCGGTTGAGGTCATAATTATCATTGTGTTAAAGATGATGACGGTATCGGTTGTGGTCATAACTATCATTGTGATAATGATGGTAATAATAATAATGATGATGATGATGATGATGATGATGATGATGATGATGATGATGATGATGATGATGGTGATGATGATGATGATGATGATGGTGGTAGTGGTATTGGTGGTGGTGGTGGTACTGGTATTGGTGGCGTTGAATCAAAGTATAATGGTAATTGTAAGATTTTAAGATTGTAACTATTATGATGATGGTGGTGGTGGTGGTGGTGGTTGAGATCATAACTATTATGATAGTGCCAATGATGATGATTATGGTGATTTAAACTATAATAGTGATTGTAAGAACTATGATGATGATCGTGGACTTGTCGTCATAACTATTATGAACGTGATGATGACCATGAAAATGATCAAAAATATAATGGTAATTTTAATTCTGATGATGGTGGTAGAGGTGATGTTGCAGGGTTGGCATATTTTTCACTCAGAATCTTATTTCCCACCCAATCGTCCACGAAATATAGATTTCTCCCACTGACTTTGTACATGAGAATCCAGTCTTATATTAGACAGTATCCGGTAAATATGAAAAAAAAAATGGGATATATGTCAACCCTGCGATTTTGATGATGATAACGATGATAATGACGATTATAATGATGTTGGTATCGGTGGTGGTACTGGTGATCGTGAAAATTGTGATGATGATGAATGTGGTGGTGGTGGTGGTAAACTAGTGATTAAAACTTTGAAGATACTGGTTGTTGTGATCCTAACTACGATGAAACTGATGATGCTGGCGGTGGTGGTGGTGGTGATGGTGGTGGTGATGATTGTAGCAATGATGATGATGATGATGACGACAATGATTACAACTATTGTGACAATAATTATTTGAAAATATTTCAGATTTTCCAATGGCAAAAAGACCAAAATTTAAGAGATGGAAACAAGATGATCTGGAGGCGGCGGTCAGGAGAGTGAGATGGGGAGAATTATCTCTACGAGCTGCGTCACGGGAGTACGGTGTTCCCCCCACTACTCTTCATGACAAACTGCAGATGAAAACCCCTCTTCGATCTAGGCAAGGACCCAGTCCATACTTAACGGAACAAGAGGAGACTGCGATTACAGACTGGGCAATACACATGGCGAGGGTCGGTCTTGGACAAACGAAAGATGACATTAAAAATGTAAGTTCATACCAGTTACTTTAATCATATATTTCACTTGACAAATAAATAATTTGTAATAACTGATCTATTAAATTATGGAAAAGTAGTTTGAAAAAAAAATTATAGAATGAAATAAAAAAAATCAAAAGATAAAGTCATAGTTAGATTTTACTATAGTTGTAGTTGGTTTGTTATACATCTTTAACACCATTTATTCTTTCTTTCATGGACTTTTACATTTATAATAAGTGTGTAAAGTGACAATTGCACAGTAAGTAAAAAGAGAAGATAAACCCTTAATTTTTTTCTGTGGAAGTGAAATGGGCAAACCTTGTACTGTCTACTAGCAAAAGGTTTTTCTCTTTCAAATATTAATATGACAAAATTGAAGCATTATGTTTCTTTTTTGAGATTTTTATTTTTATTTCTAGGAAAAACAAAACTATGCTTCGTATAGCCTATAGTTAGAATGCAATCATTCATTGGTTGTTGTCAGATTAAACAATACACAAACACTATTTAAAGTAACAAGATATTCTTACAAGATAATTTGTATTTTAATTGTATTTTTGACGAAAAATATGTTTCAGGAAAAGAGAATTAATGTGGTTCAAGATGACTGCACAATATAGTGAAGTACATAATTAAGGATTGCACCTGTCCGCTTAAATTTTTTATATAATGTCACGTTATGAAATTTGTGTGTTATAATAACATTCAACGAAGTTATTATCAGTCGGTGACAAACGTTTGAATGTTTTAATGCCCAAGTTTTGGAATAATCTCCACTTACAATTGGAGAACCCCAACACTTGACATTTTCAAAAAGCATTATAAACCAATCTCTTCACACTGTAATTTTATATATATATATTATATATATATTATATATTATATATATATATATATATATATATATATGTATATCACGCATTATATTCGTTATTTATCTCTCATTATTAGTAGTAGTAGTAGTATATAGTATAGTATTAGTATTAGTATTAGTATTAGTATTAGTATTAGTATTAGTATTAGTATTAAGTATTAGTATTTGTATATATTAAGCATCATCATCATCATCACCATTCATCTCATTATTATTATTATTAATATTATTATTAATCTTACATGTAATCATATGTGATACAGAAATGAACAAGTAAACTACTCTTCCACGAAATACAGTTTTCATATTTATTCTTTAGAAAATTGCAGTATTATTTTGAAATCTACTTTATTACATTCATATTTACTGCCTCAGGAAATATAACGTAACGTACACCGAAGAATGAGAATTCGTCATGCGAACACTCATGAGAGTATAGACCTTACAAATATATGTTTCGTCAGTTTTCTTTTTTTTTCTCAGATGTTAAAGTTACAACAAGAAATTGTTTCTCACCAAAGTAAAACAAATCAAATTGATTTTGCGGGAATATTTGACGCCACTGCAGAACAATTAATGTATTACTACCTTCATATACATCTCGAAAATGTTTCATGACAATAAAATTGCCTAGCCGCACTTGTCAAAATGAATAGATCCAATCAAGATGATCATTTCATGAAGTATGTAAAATGTATTACATGTACTATTGCGATATAAACTTTACTCTTTCTAATTAATTTTTCCAAAGGTTGTCAAATCAGCGATTGATAAAGACGGGAGAAATACACCATTTAAGGACAACAGACCAGGAGATCGTTGGTTTGCGGCCTTCCTCTCGAGAAATCCGAGGCTCTCCTTCAGGAAGGCTCAGGCGATCGGCAAAGAAAGAGCCGTTACAACAACACGGCGACTCGACAGGTGGTATGACGACTTCGAAAAATACCTCGAAGAAATTGGAGCTAAAAGCATTGTTTACGAGTCGAATAGGATCTTCAATTGTGACGAGACAGGATTTGCTCTCGGGGGGAAATCCGGAACAAGAGTGCTAGCCGAGAAGGGGACGAAGGTCGTGCACGAACTTAAAAATACGGATAAGTCGCAGATCACAGTACTGGCAACCGTGAGTGCCGACGACGACCATTTGCCACCAATGATAATAATGCCAGGCAAGAGGACGGAGACCTGCGGACGGTATATGAATGGCGCCCCTGAAGGATCTCTCTTTGCCGTGACCGAAAATGGCTGGATTGATTCCAGAGCATTCTTCGCGTATGTTGCCAATGTGTTCCATCCCTACATCAAACAAAGAGGAGTTCCACTACCTGTGTTACTACTGGTTGATGGACATTGCACTCACCAATCGCCAGAGGTTGCGAAATTCTGTCGGGAAAATGGTATCATCCTATACAGATTCCCTCCTCACGCAACACACGTACTTCAGCCATGTGATGTGTCGGTCTTCCGCTCACTTAAAGCCGAGTGGTATCTCGCAGAGAGGGCATATCGTGTTCAAAATCCTGGATCATTTGTAACCAAGACAACATTCGCCAGCGTGTTCCGGCCTGCATGGGAAAAGGTCCTCACAAAGCCCAACATTGCAAGCAACGGTTTTTCTAAGGTTGGAATGTACCCTTTCACGAAAAAGTACAACAAGGCACTCCTGTTGCCGTCAACGATCTTTCACCTGACAGCTTCAGATGTAGCAACACCACTTCGATCTGAGCAGGGCTCTCCATCCTTAACTCGAGAAGCCACATCTCCACCATCGCTGTCACATCTTACCACTTCAGCACAACCTTCATCCTCGTCCGCACAACCACCTTCATCGTCGGCACGGCCTTCGTCCTCGTCGGCACGACCACCGTCATCGTCGGCACAGGGACCACCTTCATCATCGGCACGGCCTTCGTCATCGTCGGCACAACCACCTCCATCGTCAGCGCTGCCTTCATCCTCATCGGCACAACCACCTTCATCGTCGGCACGGCCTTCATCCTCGTCGGCACGACCACCTTCGTCATCACTGCCTACAACTTCATCGGCACGACCACCTTCGTCATCGGCACGGCCTTCATCCTCGTCGGCACGACCACCTCCATCGTCAGCACTGCCTTCATCCTCATCGGTACGACCACCTTCGTCATCACTGCCTACAACTTCATTGGCACGACCACCTTCGTCATCACTGCCTACATCTTCATCGGCACAACCACCATCGTCAGCACAGACTTCTCCATTGCTTGCACGGCCATCATCATCAATTCTGATAGTGACATCGTCTTCACGGCGTTTTCCATCGTTTTCACGACCCTCTCCATCGTCTTCACGGCTATATTCATCGTTAACACAGCCCTCTCCATTGTCGCCACTGCCTTCATCATCGTCACAACTACCTTCTTCATCAACGGCAAGGCCTTCATCATCGGCGGGACCGCCTTCATCATTGGCAAGTCCTTCATCATCGTCAGGACTGCCTCCTTCATCATCAAGACTGCCTTCATCATCGTCGGGACTGTCATCGTCATCATCGGCGGGACCGCCTTCATCATCGTCAGGACTGCCTTCTTCATCATCGGCAAGACCTTCATCATCGTCACAACTACCTTCTTCATCAACGGCAAGGCCTTCATCATCGGCGGGACCGCCTTCATCATTGGCAAGTCCTTCATCATCGTCAGGACTGCCTCCTTCATCATCAAGACTGCCTTCATCATCGTCGGGACTGTCATCGTCATCATCGGCGGGACTGCCTTCATCATCGTCAGGACTGCCTTCTTCATCATTGGCAAGACCTTCATCATCGTCGGGACTGCCTTCATCGTCGTCGGGACTACCATCATCATCATCGGCAAGGCCTTCATCATCGGTAGGACTGCCTACGTCATCATCGCCATACCCTTCTTTACTGTCGGCACGGCCTATTTCATCCTGTAATCCACCGGTGGCAAAATTTCGTTTCATCTCTCCCGCCTTATCGGAATTGATAAGATTTCCCGAAGTTCAGGTGCCCAAAGGGAAACGTCGCCAACAACTACCGGAGGCCATTTCAGGAGAAGCGTTCCGAAAGTACATCGAAGAAAAGGAACGCAAACGGAAAGAGGAAGTAGAACGAAAGAAAACACGCCAGGAAGAACGTCTGCGGTTAAGACAAATTAAGGAAGAACAAGTAAGAGAGAGGAAGGAAAAAAGATTACGAGAAATGGACGAAAGAAGATTGAAGAAAGCAGAAAAGGAAAGAATGGCCAAAAAAAGGAAGGTTGAGAAGGATAATGGAAAAGTTGCCCGTTCTGAAAAAGAGATTGATGACTGCAAATGTTGCATTTGTGACCGCAATTACGTGGAGGGAGAAAAGTGGGTTGGTTGCGACTTTTGCCAGAATTGGTTACATTATGAGTGCTCAGAATTGTGGGGCCTTACAGACGATGAAATTAAGGCAACCACATACCATTGTCCAAAGTGTAACAGAGAAGAGTAATTGTAATCAGAACTTCGTTCATTAATTGTGATATTATTTTAAAAATGATTTCTTTAGTCACTTCATTTGTATATAGCTTTGGCACAAGTTTTGTGAAACACCGCAGTGCCATGAAAGAAAGAATCATCTATTTGAAAATATTCAAGTTATACTGAGTATACAGTGTATTACAAAGATTTACAACAATTCATCATCTATTTACCAAACAACATTCATTAAAAAAATGGAATAGAGATCGTCATGAAGTGGAGTGAGTATCGACTGTTCATTGACGTCTTTTTAAAATGTTATTGTATTTCAAAGTTATTTGGAGACGATAATCCGTAATTTCAGAGACACTGCTATGACGATACAATTTTTTTTTCGATATTCAAGAAGACCACGTCATTTCGCAAACGGACCTGTACGATATGAATATATTTGCATATCAATTCTGAACACGAATGTGTTAAAACCTTAAAATATCGGGTAAATGAATTTGCTTGTGTGTATTTAATATCATATGTATTAACGCCATGATAAATATAGGCCTATGTGTAAGAAACATTAATTGGGTATGCCGCATTCCCTATAATTGATATAATTTTTTGAAATACAGTGAAAGAAGCAAATGAAGCTGTATTATCTGGTACACAAATAAATCCATTATTTGAAAACTCTTCAGCATTTAGAAACTATACTGAATATTTCCATCGATTGTTAGATGTGTAATGTTCCACCTCCGTGATATGATAGATTAAAACCCATTAGTTCTTATTGTGAGTTTCTGTGTATGATATTGGAATACACTGTAACATCGTGAAATGCTATTACGAACAAAACTTGGCAAGAAAGAAAAGAAACTGAATTCAAGATACATGTAGCTGTAATGTTATATTACACGTGTTAAAGTTTGACGAAAATGTGACATGAGTAAGACATTAGATCTTCTTGAAAATATGAATTATCCATCATTTCCGATAATGTCTTTTCCTAATACGGTTTATATAACATTCTTTGAAGATTTTCACATTCCATGTGGGGAGCGATGAATTGAAATCTGCATTACCCAGGTAGTATCATCGAAATAATATTTAACAGGGAAAAATACACTTACACCTGTCACATTTGATATAGTCTTGTATAGTTTTCACACGTCGAGGTTTCTCATCTCCTTTGGTCATGTAGAGTGGAAAAAATCTACTTCAGCGTTCATACCCTACGCAGAACTTTGTGCAGATCATTTAGAGGTTTGTCCATCACCTGGTAAATGTTTGTACATTTAAAATGAAAAGACACATACGACTGTGATTAAATGAACATTTATGTTTCCAATTTTCACGGTTTCAACAGATAAAAGGAACACGTGTTTACAATGCATTAGACATCAGTAACATTTGTGCAGTATTTTCTGAGCATACGTTTTAAGAAAATGTGTTTATAGCTGTACAAAGATATTGATATTGTAACAAAAAAATAGTTAAGTTTCAAACGCAGGAAATGTCTTTCCATGAATGAATGATTAAAAGAAAGGTGTAAATAACTCGGAGAATTACATTAACAAATTTGGTAATTTTATGATATATGATATTCATCTATAGCAGACTACTAATTTGGTCTATGCATTTGACTTGTCGCTTCAAATGTATTCTTGTCGATGAAGTCACAGTCATTATTTTACGTCGACGAGTACTGTATTTTGATATATAGAAAGCATTCTCTCCACATCATTGCTTACGTAATATTCGATAACGAAGAATGAAAAAAAAATCCCTTCACTTGAAAAGAATATTTCGTTTCTTTGTTACAGCCATAAAACAAGTGTGTAAAATACAAGTTTGTATATAAAATTTTCTGTATTCACACTTAGATCTGAATTGTATTAAAATTCACGATGATTTGATAATTGTCAGTGTGTATAATTATGATTGAAAGATAGTAGAATTAGTTTAAGATTCAAACGTAGGAAATGCCTTTCCATGAATGAATGAATGTATGAAAGAAAGGTGTAAATAACTCGGAGAATAATTTGGTAATTTTACGATATATGATATTCATCTATAGCAGACTACTAATTTGGTTTACGCATTTGACTTGTCGCTTCAAATGTTTTCTTGTCGATGAAGTCACAGTCATTCTTTTACATCGACGTGTGTGTTGATATAAAGAAAACATTCTTTCCACATCATTGCTTGCGTAATATGCCATAATGAAGAATGAAAAATAAAACTGTCATTCGAAAAGAATATTTCGTTTCTTTGTTACAGCCATAACACAAGTGTGTAAAATACCAGTTTGTATATAATATATTTTCTGTTTTCATACTTAGATCAGAATTATATTAGAATTAATGATGGAATTGGCAGTGTATATAATAATGATTGAAAGGTATGTTGAATTAGCTAAAGACTCAAATATAGGAAAAGTTTTTTCCATGAATGAAAGGTGTAAATAGCTACAGGCTTAAATCGAAGAATTATATTTCAATGTCATGTAATTCTATATAGTTTGGTCTACGCATTTAAGTTGTCGCTTCAAATGCATTCTTGTCGATGAAGTCACAGTTATACACTTATATCGGCATGTATTTTTAGATACATTTTGTCCATCTCAGAACTTACTATATGCGATAATGAAAGATGAGAAAAATAATTCTTCAATGAAAAAAAAATTGCTTGTTTCATAACTTGAAACAGGTGTGTGAAATATTTGTTTGAAGTAACACTGTGATTACTTTTGTATAAGAAAGGAATCCGTGACGATGTGATAATTCTAGTGTATATTGTTATGATTGAAATATATGTAGAATTTGATACAAACAAACATGAAATTGACTTTTCTATGAATTAAATTTGTATAGTCAACCAGTATAGAGACTGTGTCCTAACGTATTTGGATTTGACATGTCGCATCAAATGTATTCCTATTGTTTTGAAGTCATATCATTATTAGCGTTTTTTATCATGTACAGTGTACTATAAGTTTACTTTGTCATGATCTTGCCAGATATTATTCTGATGAAGAGCAATTTGTATAATATCTCAGAAAAGAAAACACATTCAACTAATCTCACATCGATTATTTGGAGAGACTGAAATGTGTAAAAAAGACATTGAATAAAAACAGAATGTCTGAGCCTGAAATTGTTCTCTACTTTCTTGCACTTTTTCTTAATACATGTAACTAGTTTCAAAGTTGAAATTATGTTTACAATAAAATTGTCTTTGAAAAAAGTGTGTGTGAGTGCGTGCGTGTGTGTGTGTGTGTGTGTGTGTGTGTGTGTGTGTGTGTGTGTGTGTGTGTGTGTGTGTGTGTGTGTGTGTGTGTGTGTGTGTGTGTGTGTGTGTGTGTGTGTGTGTGTGTGTGTGTATGTGTGTGTGTGTGTGTTTGTGTGTGTGCGTTTGTGTGTGTGTATGTACCCTCCCTACTCAAAAGTATTGCAACATACACTATATTGCATGCATTTTGAGTTGAAGGGGTCTTTCTATAATGACGTCTTAATGAAGTTTGTAATTGGAAAATAACAAATTATTTGAAAAAAATATCAATGGACATTTTTTTACCTTCCTTCTCCAGGGTGGAGATATTATCAAATGCAGGTGCACCCACGGTAGAGGGGCTGGAACATAAAATTTAACATTTTTGGCCTCCCTGTAGGGGTGGGGTGTTTATTCACATTAGCATCGTAATGCGGTTTCATATATCCCGTGAAACGGTTTTGGTGGCTTGAAAAGACTTTTAGTAAACAAAAAATGTCAATGTGTTCCTCTGACGCAGTCTCAGAATGAAGACACCACGCCGCAAAGACGAAAGCGTCTCCTATCTTCATAAGATAGTGGTAAGGAGGATAAGGCTACTAATATAAAGATGATGGCCTTCTTTCCACCTTATTATACTAAAAAGTCGCATTACAGCAAATTTTTTGGATGTTTGCAATAATAAACCACCTTTAGAATTGAGAAACTAGAAATTACAACTTGAGGAGGTCCTATTCTGAAATATGGGGCGTATCCCCCTTATCACTATCTTATGAAGATAGGAGGCGCTTTCGTCTTTGTGGCGTGGTGTCTTCTTTCTGAGACCGTGTCAGAGAAACACATCAACATTA
The DNA here is from genome assembly GCA_001188425.1 of Eucidaris tribuloides. Lineage (NCBI taxonomy): Eukaryota > Metazoa > Echinodermata > Echinoidea > Cidaroida > Cidaridae > Eucidaris > Eucidaris tribuloides. The sequence goes on along the minus strand of JZLH01S0111962.1, from coordinate 8,311 downwards.
TTTGTTTGTTGGAAGTCTTTCCGAGCCATCAAGACCGTTTCACGGGAAATATGAAACCGAATTACGATGCTAGTGTGAATTAACACCCCACCCCTAACAGGGAGGAGGCGAAAAAAGTTTAATTTTATGTTCAAGCCCCTCTGCCGTGGGTGCACCTGCGTTTTGATAATCTCTCCGTCTTGGAGAAGAAAGGTAAAAAATAGTTCATCTTTCCAATTATAAACTTCATTAGGACGCCATTATAAAAAGACCCCTTAAACTCAAAACGAATGCGTTTTAGTGTATGTTGCAATACTTTTGAGTAGGGAGGGTATTTGTGTGTTTGTTGTGTGTGTGTGTGTGTGTGTGTGTGTGTGTGTGTGTGTGTGTGTGTGTGTGTGTGTGTGTGTGTGTGTGTGTGTGTGTGTGTGTGTGTGTGTGTGTGTGTGTGTGTGTGTGTGTGTGTGTGTGTGTGTGTGTGTGTGTGTGTGTGTGTGTGTGTGTGTGTGTGTGTGTGTGTGTGTGTGTGTGTGTGTGTGTGTGTGTGTGTGTGTGTGTGTGTGTGTGTGTGTGTGTGTGCATAATGGCTGGTTTGCACCGTGGCCTGACTGATACTACAAAGTATGACTCAATTTATATCAACAACTGTGTTGCTATATTTATATTGAGCACGTGTTAGTTTCAATGACAGTCATGTGCATCCTTCCACATCACTCTTATCGTAAATTTAAAAATACATTAAACGGCATTATTTTTGCCATTTCACAGTCAATATTTTCTTACTGTAAAATCTGGCGGATCGACTTTTTCTCTTCACTTTCCACTTCACTTTTTATGCTGCTGACACGTCATTTAATTATCATTATTATCCACAATTTCCTTGAAAATTGATCACACAGATTACCTTTTTTTTCTCAGATTAACATACAGTAGAAATTCTATGGCATTCATTTGTATTATAAATTTGAAAGATGGAGTGGACATATGCACGATGCAAATGTACAATAATATTATAATCACTATGGAAATTTCTGTTCTCGTTACTAATAACTAAAATTTAGAAACAAAATGGAATGAGAAAACTCTGCAAACCTTTTAGTCAAACACGAGAAACACAAAATTGATTTTCCGACAAATTGAACAATTTTATTCAACTGTCCTCCCACATCTAAAAATCTATTAATAGTCAACAACTAGGGCAGCATCTCCTGAGTAGAACATGTGTGTGGTCACTGGGACTTTTGTTTCTGTACGTGAGAGTAACAATGGTATTCCTGTCCATATTTTGCGTTTGATGTTTGTCCAATGCGGTAAATAGCGACCGGGATAGCAACAAAAGTGACAGTCGGCAAACCGTACGCCACTCATGCACGTAGAACATCAGGGCTACTAAAAGAAAAGGTGATTGGTAAGTCTACCGTTCCCGTTCAAATTCAGTTGACTGTACAGTGTGTCTCAAAAATAATTGTGCAGGTCAAAAGCGCTCTCTTAGGTGATGTGAAAAACGTTTCGGTGACGTCATGCTTGCATCATCATGAAGGGCATAGTCTTAGCTTTCAAATGCCGTTTGTTCTGCTCAGTTTGCTTGTTTTAATCCTGAGATATGTTCATATAACATCGAAAGGGTAAAATCACAAATGTGCCACTTTTACTACAGTCAATATAGCATCAGGCCCTTTTCCCGTAAAAATGACACAGTTGTGATCGTTTTGTTGTTTACAAGATATCTCGAGATCAAAACAAGCAAATTGAACAAAACAAACAGCATTTGAAAGCTTAAGACTTTGCCTTTTATGTTGTTGTAAACATGTGCCACAGCAGTATTTTCTAACTGTCAAAAAGGGCGCTTTTCACTTGAACAATTTTGAGAGGTGCTGCAGCATGTCTCAAAAAATTCTGCAAATAAAAAGCCCCCTCTTCGGCAATTATAAAATACTCTGGTGACATTATGCTTACATCACCGTTAAGGGCAAAGTCTTAGCTTTCAAATGTCATTTTATTTGTTCTGTTCAATTTCCTTGTTTTATTCTCGAGATATGTTGTAAACAACAAAAGGGTAGAATCACAATTGTGTCACTTTTACTCGGGACTGTAGTAAAAGTTGCACAATTGCGATTTTACCCTTTCTTATCTAAATTAACATATCTCAAGATTAAGACAAGCAAATTAAACAAAACTAACGGCATTTGAAAGTTAAGACTATATGCACTTGACGTTGACGTAAGCATCATGTCTCAAGAGTATTTTCTAATTGCCAAAGATGGCGGTTTTCACTTGCACAATTTTTATTGAGACACACTGTATACTGTAAAAGCACTCCCATTTTATATTGTTTAATATCATACACTCATCAGCGGGTCAGTGGATACGGAGAGTCAGTCTTGATATAGGAGGCAAAGGAAACGACTGATAGAACTATAGGGAGTGGAGATGGTCTTTGAGGAACAACGCTTTCATGGAAGTTATATTAGGTTACCGAATATGCATGATTTAAATTGATTAAGGTAAAAAGGTAAATAGGTTAATAAATGCAGATTACGAAGTCGTTTTCTTGTTCTCGTTGTATCTATTGCAGATCTTATAGCGCAACCAACGAGTTTCCAACTGGTTCGTTTTGTGTTGTAGAAAGCTGAGCAATGTATCTAACCTGGCTGTTGATTGCTGTGTCTGTCCTAATAAGAAGTAAGTTCCATCAACATTTTCAACTTGAATAATATAATATTACTATGCCAAGGGCGTAGGCTGGTTTGGGCACGGGGAGGTGCACATCTTGGGGAGGTGGAACTAAAGTGACATGGGGAGGTGCACATCTATAAGGAGGTGGAACTTAAGTTGAGTAAATCAGGCGTTGAAAGCCGAAAAAGTGGTACAAATTTCATTTTGCTTGCCAGGGGCGGAACTCCTATGGCTCTGCACGGGGGGGGGGTGCACGTGCACCCAGTGCACCCCCAGCCTACGCCCTTGTATGCAAGTAATTTTCTGATTAGGAAATGTGATATTAAAGTTTTTCTTTTAAATGTTTACAACCTTCTCTGGTTTGATTAGTAAATCCTTGAATAAAGTAATTATTGCTGTTGAACATTGACAATTTTAGGACCAATTGTGATGGATTTTAAAACGTGTGTGGATGCGTATAAATATTTTTGGATTTTTAACAAGAAAACAAATATTCAGTGGCTTTCGGACAAAATATTTTGGACAAGTTCCCATCACGCTAGAAGGACTTTGCCGTTCCCGTACCTCTCAAACAAACGCATGTGTGGTCCTTTGCAGTGGGGCATATAGGGGCGTCGATCCTGAGGGTTGGGGGAAGTCGCCACCCCAATGAAAATATGAAGGCAAACATATCGAGATGCCCCCACGATAATTTTGACAACTTTTAAAAAAAATCATAAAACGAAATGTAATGATACGTTTAAAAAGCGGTGCAAGACACTCAATAAACTTAGCATAAAATACTACTAAACATATACGCAATTTTCAATTTTACGCCTTACCCACGAAATTCTATACTCAAATTTTGCGCGCTCTGAAAAATTTTTGACAGTTTTTCGTACTTTCACCTTTTCATATTTACCTTCTGCTTTTTACTTTTAGGCGGCGCGATGGGAGTTTATAATTCCACACACATCCGTACAGATATCTGTCGCAGAATAACTCTGGAAGCACAGCATCCCCAAATAAATTATGACATACCAACGCCAGTTCCTTGCGGCACCAAACGCGCTACAGACGGTAGCGAGGTGCAGACCATTCCTAAACTGATAAAATTGTCATCTTCGTTCAAGAGCTGCCGAAGCGACACCCCCATCGGACATGGAGTATGCCGTATTCCAGGTATTATACCATTTTCTGGTGTCTTTTCACGATTTTATTATTTTCTCGAAGCATATAAATGTGACAACGCTAAGGGTATTGCTTGTCTATCAGTGTGCGTACGTTACTTGTGAGTTCGATCTGTGTCTGTCTGAACGTCTGTCTGTCTGTCTGTTTATGATTTCAAGATATTTGAAGTGTGTTAATATATCCTATATTGTATAAGTTAAAACTGATTAGAAACATATGCAAGTTCTATCCAACTTATTTTCTTGCTACATGATTTGTAGCCCTGTGGTATACTCACTTAAACAACGCTGAATTTCTTCGTGAGTTGTGCTATCATTTTTATAATCACGATTGTTACCCTTCGTTGATAAGTATCATGCTGTCATAATATGATGAAAATTGCAAATAGATACAATACATCAGTCAGATACATTACATTCAGACAAATCCACATCCTTAAATCCATTTACATGTAGATTGCTACAAACAGCCGTGTCAGGTAGACGAGGAGTGCGAAGAAACGATGGAAGGCTACAGGTGTATCTGCCGACTAGGATCCACGGGGAAGACTTGTAACACTGGTAATATCATAGGGCTTGTATTACGTGTGATAAGGATGATGATGATGATGATGATGATGATGATGATGATGATGATGATGATGATTATGATTATGATGATGATTTTGATGATTTTGATGATTTTGATGATGACGACAATGATGATGATGATGATGATTTTTATTATTATGGTGGTGGTGGTGATGATGATATTGATGACAATAGTGATAATAATGATGGTGATGATGATGGTGGTGGTGGTGGTGGTGGTGGTGGTGGTGGTGGTGGTGGTGGTGGTGGTGGTGATAATGGTGATGATTATGGTGGTGATGATGATGGAAGTGGTGGTGGTGATGATTGGGATGATGATGATAATGATGATGGTAGTAGTGGTGGTGGTGGTGGTGGTGGTGATGGTGATGGTGATGGTGATGGTGATGGTGATGGTAATAATGATGATGATTGGGATGATGGTGGTGATGATGATGGAAGTGGCGGTGGTGGTGATGATTGGGATGATGATGGTGATGATGGTGGAGGGGATGATGATAATGATGATGATGGTAGTGGTGGTGGTGATGGTGGTGATGATGATGATTGGGATGATGATGGTGATGACGGTGGCGGGGATGATAATGATGATGATGATGATGGAGGTGGTGGTGGTGACGATGATCATGGTGATGATGATGATCATGATGGTGGTGGTGGTGGTGGTGGTGATGAAGATTGGGATGATGATGATGGTGATGGTGGAGGGGATGATGATGATAATGATGATGATGGTAATGATGATGATGATGATGATGATGATAGTAATGATAATGACGACGATAGTGACGATGATGTACTGACCAAGTGCAAGTTTGTCGAAGTTTGGGGGAGGCGTCATGGCGTAGTGGATAACAGCTCGGCTTCCCGACCTAGTGGTCCGTGGTTCGAGCCCACGTCGTGGCGGTTGTGTCCTTGGGTAAGGCACTTTATCCCCATTACCCCGTCCTTCGGATAGGACGTAAAGCCGGAGGTCCCGTGTTGAGACAGAAACACCTCAGCACGCTAAAGAACCCACACACCTCATCGAAAAGAGAAGGGTGAAAACTCGGTGTGATGGCCATTCATTCCAACACTAACATTCTTCGGGCCCCTTCTATGGCGCTGTATAGCTGCTGCCTTGCTGAAGGATACATGGTCCAATATTGTGTGCCATGCGCAATTCAGCTTTCGGGCTGCCAAGCATGAGCTATGTATACCGTTAATGAATTAAAAATTACATTATCGAACAAGTTCAACAGTCCTAATGAAAACCTACTCTCTTAGAACAGCAAGTTAAATTCAATTCCTGTATGTACTTATACATTTAAGAATTATTTTGCCATAATTGTCATCTCTTACATCCACGAAGACAGATAGTTGGATGTTTAAACGGTCGCGTAATTTCGACATATCGAGATTTTAAATTAAAGTGTTATCTTTGAGCATTCTTGTTTACATATTATATGGCAGGTATTAAGCATTACTTGATGTAAATTTGAAACTGCTTTATTGATAGACTTAGAAACAACACCCGAAGGAACTACACACCGCGACACAACGTTTGCGATAACACCAACCACATTTGAAGCAAAAACCCAACCAGACTCATCCCCAGCCATGCATTCAACATCCGTTGGACCATGGTCCGACACGCCTTCAACTCCAGCGAGCTCGTCGGCAGAATCCGGTGAATTAACGCGGTCATATTTCAGTTCATCAAGATTGCCAATTTCAGTTACACCTACCATGCCTACTATCCAACCAGATTCATCCACCGACAGACTATCGACAGTTACTGAATGGACGACTGACACCGAATTACCTTTAACACAAGCAACAACCGACGCAAATCCATCATCATCAGAAACCTCCTCGGTACTGGAAACATCGACACAATCACAAACAACTCCATCGATATCTACGGCAGATGATCCGATGACGTCATCACCCATCGCACCGACAACTACGACATTACGAACGACATCCACGTCATCGCAGACTCCAGCTTTTTATTCTTTGATGTCGTCAACATCGCACTCGTCGCCGTCATCATACACCAGTTTTGACGAAACAGTGTCAGCAAAACAAGAAGATGCGTCTGTACAGCCAGATAGTAAGTACTGACTGGCAAATTCCATTTCTCAATATACTACCCAACTGTGCATTGAAACCATTCTTAAATCATTCAATCTGATTTAATTTAATTCAATATCTTCCACAATAAAGGGTAGTATTTAATTTTTAATTTTCTAAATGTCTCATGTCTGTGACATTGCATCTTGTCAAGCGTGTTTTTTTAATAACTGTTGTTATTTTATTTTGTGTTATTATACGGTAATTTTCTCTGTAAAGACAAGATAAATCGAATTGACCCTAAGAAGTGGCACATAAACATGAGTCGAACTCTCCCTACCAACATGCTTATAATATAATCGCTTATAATTTGTCTTTATTTCTCTCTGGTAATACAGAAGATGTGAAAATACTGGTGGGATGTGACCGAAATATCTTCATGAGCGACATCGCACCATTTAATTTGATCGAGCTGGACATCACTGTGAACAATAAAGTTAAGGATATAACGTACGATACAGAGGGGAAGAAACTTTACTGGATCGATGCTGATTTTGGTAATCAGTTCATCTGCAGCGCGATGCTGAACGGTAGCGGCAAGCAGTGTGTTAACGTCACTGATAGTTGTAAAGGTAAATTATTTTGCTTTTTATAAATCATAATTAATTTTCAGGGGTTTGCTTAAGTTTTAATTTGATTTTGATTGCTTTTTGTTGCAGTAACGTAGAAAGTGTCTTAATATTGAACTTAGACCAATTATACTACGATTGCTTGAGGCAATGTTTAGTAGTTTAAGGAGGGATTTCAACGTATCGCATACAATTTGTGCTCATTTATATACTGCATTATGTACCCACTCATTTACTTATATTTTATTTGTTTAGGTATTTAGTCGTTTATTTGTTTATCTGGATTTCATTTTGATTTAATTTATATTCTTAACGTCACTATATATCATACTTGGGGTCCAAGTTGTAAAAGTTGGTGGTTTATAGACTTGGATCAGTGCCGCGACGGGATTCGAACCTGGGTTCTCTAGGTCGAGAAACCTTTGTCTTATCCACTAAGCCACAACGCCTGTTCTTTTATTTGCTGGTTTGCTAGTTTGTTTGTTTCCTTTGGTACGCATTTCCTTAAGTTACACTCCTATTTAGTAATCAATTAATCAATCGACAAATTAATCATTTAATCAATAAATTTATAATTAATTGTTATACTAATTGATTAATTTGTATATTTATTTATCTATCTATTTATCTATCTATTTATTAATGAATTTATGTTTGTTTATCTGTACAGGTCCACACGATATCTTCATCGACCAAGGGTCGAGGACACTATTCTGTGCATGTGGCACCACAAAGAAAATCATTGTAATAGATCTTGATGGACCAACAAACATCACGGATGACGCTATTATTGTACAAGCTAATCCTCTCTCGATTGCGGTTACGTCAAGGTAAAAAAATCAGTGAAAATTAATACTGTGTTAGTAGATTATTTTTATATCCATGCATATACTTTAAATTACAAAGACTATAACAACTTATATGACAAGACAGTATAGGCCTATAACACAAAATAAATGTCGCAATTGATTGCAGTATATGCAAGTGAGTATAGGGTTTCGCAATCATAATTAAGAGGTATATAATGGATAGCGACATTGGCATGTGTAAACTTACTAAATACATTACGATGCGTTCAATCTTTTAGAGTGTAATTCCAACAACAACAAGGACAACGCAAAGAATAGTATCCCCTCGCCGGGTACAAATAGCCTATACAATATAAACTGTGAACTTTGCCTCTTGACCTACATAATTCGAAATCATAGAGAC
>JZLH01S0111943.1:32616-43032 GCA_001188425.1 Eucidaris tribuloides | reverse complement strand
GCAGTATCTACATTTTGCACAAGTTGAGATATTAAGCATTTTATGTTTTTTCAAAAGCCGCTCGAACTATTGATTTCTTGTCATCCTTTATTATCAAATTGTGGAGTATAATATGCCTATTTCAGGCCAAAATATTTCTATGTATTGTTGTTGTTGTTTTTTAGTTATTGACGAAAATGTACATACTTTGGGGAAAGTCGAAGCAAATGCCCGTTTCCCCATGGAAAAACGCAGTACTACATGTGATAAAGAGGTTATTCTGTTCTTTTTAATCATCACTTACTCAGTCGATATTGGTGTGAATTCCAAGAAATAATATATCAATGTGTAATAAGAGGGAAAATAATAGCTATTAAACATGGAGGGCGCCCTCTCTGTGGTAAAGGTCCAAACTTCATGAAAATGGTCAAAATGACACGAAACGGGAATTGTTTTTCCATGGGAGGGCAGACTGTCTGGCGCGTTTGATCACTTGCACTGCATCGCCGTGGAACCTTCACAAAGAGGGAAAGTCATGGATGATAGCATTACCGAGTGCCAGCCCGAGGCGCCTAGTAACATGAAGTTCGAATGGCGTCGTAAAAACTACGTGACTTTATGCATACCGGTGACGTAATCAGAAGGAAATTTCACGTCATAAGTTCGATCAATTCTCTCTACCACGTCGAAGACGTCGAGTGCTGTATCAAGTACTTGGTGTCATCTTTGATAGAGAGCGGTGTCCTTATTGTTGTAATTGACGCAAGTGAGCAACTTCAGTTGTTTTGTATAACAGAAATGAAAATTTAGTTCACACATTTTTGTTTTTTATTTGGGTTGGCATATTGTTAATGTCATTACTAGACATATATTATAGCAATGAAAGCAGTTACTAGTTAATGTGATTACTTCAAAGCATTTTATGTGCCTTATTATAGCGTTATTTTGCTCCTTTGCTTTCTTTTTCTGTAACCTACATTCTCATTCCTCTGCCTTATATATTTCTCCCTTCTTATTTGAATACTTTTTTGACGTCTCTTCATTATTTGTCTTTCCCTAACTTTCTTCGGGATTATTTTTTTCTTCTTCTTATCCTTAACCCTTAGCATGCTCGTGAGTCTCCTGTGCACATTCGTACCATTAAATTGAACACTCGTAATAATTATGTTTTTATTCACTTTTGTACAGAAGACACTAAAAAAATAGCTAGAAAAATAACAATATAGAAAAATAACAATTTTCATTCCCACAAAAGGAAAGCGAAATTCAAAGAAAATGGGAAATGAACAATTGTCATTATTATCACCTCAAAATAAGTTCAGCGTGCAAAGATTTAACAGTATCCTTCTTTTTGTTGTCATTTTCCTCCTTTCTTCTTGTCCCTTTTTCAAGCTCATACATTTGCAATTTGCATTGTCAACCCCGACTATAACTTAAGCGGCAGGCCAACTTTTCTGTTTCGCAGCAGTCTAGAAAAGAAAGAGGTTATGGCAAAACATGTTACACTTAACTGTTATTTTTTAAGCACAAATGCTATTAGCGAATTATGGTTCCGTGGTAAAATTATCCATGAGTCAATTGTTAGATCTTATCAGAGAGACTGAAAACAGAGAGAGGTATATCTACGCTTATTATATTTTTTCCCCTAAAAAACAGTAATATGATGTTAAATTCAGTTGGTATTTGTTCGTGGGTTAAAGTGTCATCGATTTCTCAATTATACAGTGTCTACATTATTTAATTCACCGTATTTCGGGTTCTAGCCGACTTACCCAATTCCATATCGACAAACCTTGGTTACGTCCAGAGACCTACCACAGCATTGATCCAACCCAAGTACGGGCTATTATCGAACAGACTGGCCGCTATCACGTGACCACCATCCCACTGCAAACCAACATGAATTTTGGTCACGTGTTCGACGAAAATTCTGAAGTAGGCAATGTGATGCTGGATATCCTCACGTTAACACAAAACGTCAGGGCGTCAGCCCGCAAGGCAATCCTGGAGTACTTGTTGGAGTATCTAAAATCACCGAATGTTACCTCGAACATGTCGAAGGGGCAGGATGGTTCGATCTACCTTGGGTGTGATCAAGAAATTCTAATCATCAAAAAAAAAAAATCTTAAAGGTTAGTGACATGATTGGGAACACTTGGAAATGCCTCAAGAACGAAATGACTTGAAATATATACCAACTATACACTAGCTGGAGTGGATCTCCCACCTGGAAGGATTTGTCTCTAATTTGTTTACTTAAGGAGAATCAAGCATGAACATACCTTTATTTTAATTTGATCGGGGCACGATAAAAGTAGGACCCATAGAGTGCCACACAGCAGGTTTTCTGCTACGAGTAAACGTTTGACTACAAGATTTTCACAGGTGAATCCCTGCATAGCTTAATTGATTCTAGAGTAGTTTCATCCCAAGTTGAGGACTATGCCCAATCATGTCATTTACCTTTAATTGTGACCAGGCACCACCCTATCCTGATAAAGTCGCACATCTTATGAAACATGAACACAGAAGGAAAAACACATAGGGTGAGAAATATAAATATTACAACTTTTTTATCATCATTATGAAGGTCAATTTTAAGTCATTTTTATCTTATACTATATACAATAATTATGATATTTGGCACTTTCTTTAAGTGTGTCTTTTTCAGTGTATTGTGGTGACGAGTCACAATTAATTAAATTAAAGGCCTTGTGACAATTAAACATGTTATCTTCAAATTTTAACATTTAAAATAAAAATCTTAATTAATTACATGAAAAACCTTGTAAGAGTTAAACGTTTTATCTTCAAATTTTGAAATTTGAAATAAAAATCTCAATTGATTAAATTAGAGGCTTTGTCAGAGTTAAACATTCTAGGTTCAAATTTTGACATTTATCACAAAAAATAAATGTTGGGGTAATATAATGGTATTCTTTAGATTGATATTATCAGAAAAATTCCCAGGTTGCTAATTTATCTAAGATAAAATCTACTATTTCATTATGATTTTATCATATTCTTCTGTATCGACCTAAGTATTTTATGCTCTTTGATGCTCTACTTTCGATCTTACAGGTAGATCACCGGACTTTGTCATGAAAATCGCTTGGTTTATTGTGGCCATACATTTATAAAACGGTCTATTCTTGGAATTACAGTTGTGATGAAAGAAATGTTTTGTATTCAAATATTTCAGGTATTCATCGAGATGGTGAGAGTTTATCAATAACAAAATGATGTGATACCAAAAAAGATATGTGGAAGTGAATGATTGAACTACCGTACTTTGTGCCTTAATACGGTATGTGACATGTCACCACGATACTCTGATAAAGTTGCATATCTAACAAAAACATGCATACAAATATGAACATATAACCTTTTGTAATAGGTGAAGGTCATAAAACTTTTGATTTTTTTAGACTCTTCACTTTCATATTTTATAACCCAAGTACGATAATTTCCACTTTCCTTACCTCTGGAATGTGCGATTTTATCATGGTATCACGGTGATGGATCACATTTCTCTAAAGCAGTAACAATATTACAATTTAGTTCAAGCTTCTACCATCATTGAATTTTGTAGGCTAGCTTTCGTACCGGGGGGGGGGGGCAAGGGGACATGTCCCCCACTATTTTAGAGGTGAGGGACACAATATCAAATGCCCCCTCCCCCACGAATTTACATATGTGCATAAGTCAGAGTCTGTGTGTTTTAGCTAGTCATTTGGCAGGTGAAAAAAAATGTTGGCGTGTAAAAAAAAATGGTTTTGGTCGTCGTTGGCCCTTCCCCCATCCCCCCCCCCCACCCCCGCTGAGCGAGTTTTCGGCGGCTGGTGTGACCGGGAAGAATTATGAAAGTGGAATTTTAGGGGAAAAAAATCGTCACTACCCCCACCCCCTCCCTACTGACCGAGTTTTCGGCGTCTGGCGTGGATTTAGCCGCGGGTGAACACCCCCTTGGCAAAGTCCTACGTTCGCGCATGCCTGCACGTGATATCCTCCTACATTTTAAATGGATTTGCAACCCTACTTGTAGACAATCTCAAGCCAAGTGATCAGCTACGCGATTTTAAGTTGCCTGCTGTTTTGCGACGACTGGGCCAAATATTAGTAACAAACAATGCGTAACCAGAGTTCCACTCCAGTACAGGAATAATCCATTTATTCATAGCCTCTCCTAACCAGTAGATATTTCCAAAATCATTAATTAAGACACTATTCTTCTCAATATTTTGTCCTACATGTATTATAAGCATATTTAGGTTGAGCTGAATGGGAAGGGTTGTTCAATTTCAGAGCTCTTTTCGGTCCAACGATTGCAAGACAGCAGGCGACAACTGGGAAACAAGACAGTGACAGATAACTTGGCTTGAGAACATGGTAGAAAATAATACAATACAATAAAAATAAAATGAGGAAGATGATCATCGCCAAATCACTTGTAATACATATTTGTAGGTTAGGGTGTGTCTGTGGGGGGGGGGGGGGGAGGGTCGCACAGTGCATAAAACGCTCTCAAGCAGTAATAACCTAAGCCTGTTTCTCATGCGTTATTAGTGTGTTTGTTTGTTTTTCCTCACGTAATCAATCTGGCATGGTAATAAGACCGTTCTGACGCGCTACGCTGGGCCCTTCGTTCATACTGTTTTTGCTATTGTTCTTCGCCACCTTATCCAGCATCATCTTCCTCCTATTGTAATATTGGTAAGTGTCCTTGTAATGTGTTTGAACTAAAATTGAATCATTGTGCTGCCTTGAATTAAGAATACGGATATTCTTTGTTATGCGATAAGATGGTTTATTTACGATAATGATATCAAATTGTCAATAGTAATGGACTCAAAGTATATTTCTAAATGTACATTTTGGATAACTTTTTAAGAAAAAAAAAGTGCTCTAATGATATTGAAAACGATTCCTTGGAGTTTTATCCAAAACTATCACAGGATCACTACGGGAAAAAATAATGAAACCAAAGCTGTCCTAATATATAACGCCTCGTAGCTTTTTTTTAATCCCCTACTTATTAGTGCTACTTTCTGAAAATACTTGGATTTGTTTGATTAACTTTTTATCAGCAGCAATTGTCTAAAATAATGGTTGATTAAAGGATATAACAAATTGCAATGTATTTTGTCGCCATAAATCTGAAGGGGAACCCCATTTCAGATCCCTTTTTTGTGTGTTTAGTAAGTCATTTAAAAATCACCAGTCAACCAAATAAATTCGATGTAACTATATAGAACGGTGGTCAACCTGCAATTATGGAAATTTGAGATCAACGCGTTTTACAGTTTCCTTGAAATACAAATGAAACCCAATTTGCAAAAAATCCAACGGAAGAAAGGCCTTTACAATATAGTGTTCAAGATTTGAGTCTGACATGTCTTTATAATGTTTTTTTTTCGAAATAAACGAGAAATCATTTTGAAATTTCAATTTCAATTTCAATTTCAATTTCGTTTAATTTATTATTCAACGCGTTTAAAGATAACACACAGATATTCAAAGACATATAACGATTTACACAAACAGATATAAAAATACACAATTATTCCAAAATGACATTTGTATAATAAAACTGGAATCAAAGTAAAAGCAAATATATGCTTGAAAGAAAATAAGATCCCCTTAAAAAATAAATTTGTTATCTGAACCTAGCATAAAAAAACTTCCCTGCAGAATTGACCATTTTGCTCAAGCTATATGTAAGAGATGTAAAGGTAGCCATGCATATTTGAGCTGGGTAATGTCTCCCAGGAATTGGGTGCACCTATTTCACGAGTTATTTTTGTGTAATATTTTTCCCCTTACAATTAAAGGCACTGTATAACAATGTTTCTAGTTTAAAAAATCTGAACTACATGATACCCCATGCTACTAGTGTCTTTGATACAGTCTAAAAATGAAGCCCTCAAAAAATTGCAGTGTGAAACAATCATTAAGTGCTTTAAAAAAGTGAAAATCATTGAGAGACCATTCCAGCTTTTCTCCATAGACTGCTGTGTTGCAGAATTTCCTATCGCCCGATATAAAATTAACCTGTTGGCTTCGGGAACCGGATGTATCATGTATTAAAGACACTATATAACAGTGTGGAAGCCTTATTTAAAAAATTGTCAAACCTTGCTTTCTGACATATCTGGTAGTGTTTGGATGGACAAATAAACACCTTAGTTATGCTGTCACTAGTACAATATGTGCGATTCAAATTGGCATATTAATTTCCTATCGGGCGTATAGATCTGGGCAACAGCGCAGTCTATGGGGGAAAGCTGCATGCTCTCAATGATTTTAACTTTTTTAAAAGCACTTACTGATCGTTTTAAACTGCAATTTTTTCAGGGCTTCATTTTTAGACCATGTCGGAGACACTGGTAGCATGGGGAATCATGCAGCTATTTTTAAACTGGAAACACTGTTATACAGTGCCTTTAACTCTATGGGAATTTTACAATCTCGGAGGCAACGGGTTAATGTGCCAATTTGTATATGCACATATTGCACTAGTGACAGCATAACTGTCCAAACTTTTGTGTTCTAGGGTGTTTATTTGTCCATTCAAACACTGTCAGATATGGTAAAGTTTCGACAATTTTTTTAAACGGCGCTCTTCCACAATGCTTATATAGTGTCTTTAATACTTATCCGTGTTATACGATGTCATATCAAAATATGTGAATATATATTGAAACACTTTGCTCTTCTTAGGCACGTCATGGCAAGAATTCAAAGACTCTGTGCATACAATCTCGCATTGTACTAGGATAAATCGCCTTCTTTTTTGATGTCCACGTTTTAGGCCTGTCCGAGTGTAACACAATTTCATAAGGTGCAGATGCATGAATTTGATTATTTATATGATGTAGTTATGACGGAAAACACACACACACACACACACACACACATACACACACACACACACACACACACACACACACACACACACACACACACACACACACACACACACACACACACACACACACACACACACACACACACACACACACACCAATGCTCAGCGCAACGATAACAACAAAGTAATCAAGCCTGTCATGATACCTCAAATGATGATAAGCCTGTTGTCTAAAATAATAAAACAAATACTCATTCTAACAATATTTCGTTGATACTTCTACCTTACATGCGTTTTATGTGAAAATAAATTCAGAAAGAGGAACGTGCACTTTCCACTTCGAAGAAACCATGGAAAGATTATTTACAAGCCTACTTTATTGCCAGGCACACTTTTAACTTAAGATAACCTTTGTCATTTACCAGGTTAACCAAACTGATGGCAAACAATATTGTTTATTAGAAGTACTCAAAGGATACCGGGGCAATAGCTTGTTTACACCTCCGACTACTAGTCCAGTACGATTACTGTACGTATATTATTACAGAATATCAAAGTCTATGTACTACCTAGGAGGTAATGTTACCATCAGATTGGTTAACCTGGTAAGTGACAATTGTTATCATATACAAATATGTGTATAAAACGTAATGAAATAGACTTCACACTTCAGGTGATAGCAATATAACTTCACACTTTAGGTGATAGTGATATATGAATGGGCTCATGTGATTCATGCAATACTGTTCTCATTGTAAGGAATGTAAAAATCCTAGACCCTTTTAACTCTAACTGTGTTTTACGTTCTCGGCGTGACCCCTTTACAAAACCATTCGAAATTTATTGGTTGTTTGTGTTATGGGGATGTTACCGGATCATTTTTGTATCCCGATGTATAATAAATTCATATGAATATATTGTTTTGGCAATCGACGTATTGTGTGATCATATTCTAATTCCAGACAAATTCTACGAGGTGGAAAGTATAGTATTGGACAACGCATTTTTTTTTTAATCAAAACACATTTCAAAATGATATCTATTAGCTGTATAAGATGTTTTTATTTCTATATTATAAATGTACAGTCTCAAGCAGACAGGCAGACAGACGCACCCATTTAAAAGTCAAGCAGCCGAACCACATAACATAATAATACCTATTACTCACGTATACCTTGGAATGAATATTTTGTGAATTGAGTATACTCTCAAATAGCTGCATTTTCAGTGATATATACTGTATAACTTCTATTTATTGTAAATGTGAACTACGATAATTTGATTATTGCATTCAACATTAAAAACAAACAAAAAAGGGAGATAGCCCGTCTTTGAGCCATCCCCAACTGGTCTGCCTGTTTAAAGTCCAAGTTAAAACAAAGAAGTAGCAAACACTTTTTTGTTACATCAAAATATTCACAAAACAAAATGAGACAGAAGAAAGTAATTCAAATTGTCAGTTTTTGGCTGTAAAAGTTAGAAATGTCAGAAAGAAATATTTTTACCAAAATTTTGATTCTACTAGTTTTAAAGACAGTATTACAAAACCAAAAATTAATTCTTCTGCATAAATTGCATCATTGATTATATAACAAGAAGTAAATTCATATTTTTTGGAACACCTAAATATAGTTGCAACCTAAATATACATAGTTCAGCCTGTGTCTACCATCTGGCACTATGCTCATTGCAATTTTCAAACGATTGGCGATCTGCAAGCGCGATTACTAGTATCTGAAGGGGTTAAATTCTCCAAATACTACCGCACCTCCTCGCTAAAACTCTGGTTATAATAACCCAGTGTAAGAATTGGGTTAAAGGAGAATGGAACCCGCAAGTAAAACTGGAATTAATATAATGCAATATTTTGATGATCTTATTTACATGCTTTATATATAGCCAGGAATAACAATCATGAAACAAAGCCACACAAAAACCTGAAATTGTGATATTTCAGTTCTTTCTCTTCCATACTTATCTTCAATTTTTTGGGGTATTTCTCACCCACCATCACAACGTGCATGGGCTTCGGCCTTCGACTATAATGTGGCTAAACTTTAAATGTGTATCACTTTGAGTTACTAAGAGAAAGGATCCCAAACTTATGTCTGGAAGTCAACTAAGTATTCAATGCATGAGTCAAGCCACTTTCCTATTTGTACGTTAATGCTTGATCAAATTGATTTAACAATTATCATTGTGTAATTATTTTGAAGATCAAACAATATGTCGTGAAGTTAAGCCTATTTTGATGGTGAACACATTATTCATGTCATAATTAGCTATAAGTATTGTTAAGCATGGCATCATAGCAAATTGAATTTGAACGAGTAGTACTTTAAAAGATCCAAATTATATCGGAAGTCAGACTAGTTGATGCATGTGTCAATCAGCATTTTTATAGTGTTAATGTTGCTTCTAAAAAATAATTTAAGGTACACTTTGTAATTATGAATATTAAAATATGTCTGGAAGTCAGAACAACTTTTCAGAACTATTAAACACGTGCACATTCTTTTGGCATTGTGATAAGCTTCATACAAGAATTTGAATCTGTGATTCACTTTGTTATATATTACTGTGAAGAAGGATCCAAAATATAATCAAATGTTTTCATCATGCATTAAGTATCATCTATAGTTTGTTTTGATGCTTTCATCACTGAATAAGTCTTGTGATTCATCTCTCATTTACAAGGATCATAGACAGCACCACCACCAAACATGTCCTTAATCGCCCTATATAAATGATCGCCCTTTATAATTCTGTCTGCTTTTGTTGTATTGATCAACTTTCAGAAGGAAAAATACATCCCGCCTTGAATTGTGTTTTAAAATTGATAAAATTGATGTCAACGATTCAAACAGTCGTTCAGAAGCTTTATTAGCTAAGTTATGTAACACCAAAACTCGGTGTTGATTACTAACACGTGGAGATAGGTTCTTTACAGTCTGAGGTGTAGAACACCAAAACATAGTGTCAAATTAACACTACAAGAGTTCAATTATTCAACACCTTTTAGTGTTAAATATAATAACCAAAAGTCGGTGCGAATCACACCAGTTGGTCGGTCCTCTCAGAACTCCACATCTAGTGTTAAACAACACTCGCAGTGTTATTTTTTAACAAACCATATTTGAGGTGTCCATTTGATCAACATTATGGGTGTTAAAAATTGACACCAAAGTCTGTGTTAATCAAACAGCCATGGTGGCGGTCCGCTCTCAGAACAACACGTCGCTGTTAAAATCAACACCTTCGCATGTTACTTTTTACACCATTTTGAGTGGTCATTTAATCACAACCTTATGGTGTTAACAACTGACACAAAGCCTGTTTAATCAACACCAGCTGGTGCGATCTCTCAGGAACATCACGTCGTGTAAATCAACATCTCGCAGGTTACTTTTACAGACCATTTTGAGTGTTCATTTAATCAAACACCTTATGTGTTAAAAACTTGACCACCAAAAGCCTGGCTGTTAATCAACACCAGCTGGTGCGCGCCAGAACGACCACTCGTGTTAAAATTACCTTATATGTACTTCAACACCACTGTTTTGCATCTG
>JZLH01S0111940.1:48233-74200 GCA_001188425.1 Eucidaris tribuloides | reverse complement strand
TATATAATTCCACACTCAAGGACTATATGCAACCCCTGCCTCGCCCCACCCCCCGAACAAAATATCCTCAGACAACTACTCCCAAGGTCAACCACCCTCTAGGACACCTTCTACCCGGATATTAGGGCAGTCGACCTCTAGCACAGTCCTAGAGGGCGGTTGTCCTACAGGGTGCCCTGATTTTTCAAGCTGTATTTATCCTAGAGGGTGGTTATCCTAGGAAGTAGTTGTCCTAGAGGGTGGTTATCCTAGGAAGTAGTTGTCCTAGAGGGTGGTTATCCTAGGGCGGTTAACCTAGCTAGAGAAGGTTATCCAGGGGTGGCTCTCGAGGGTTAAGGTCTCCTAGAACCGCC
Organism: Eucidaris tribuloides; assembly: GCA_001188425.1. NCBI lineage: Eukaryota > Metazoa > Echinodermata > Echinoidea > Cidaroida > Cidaridae > Eucidaris > Eucidaris tribuloides. Next base: position 73,847 of record JZLH01S0111940.1, on the reverse strand, counting down.
AACTAAAAGTTAGCATCATCCAACAACACTAACTATAATTTATGTGAAACATTCTTTTGCGTTCCGTCTTACAGATGGGGCATCTGAGGCTGATCGGAAGGACTTCATCGGAGAACTCGAGATCATGAGCAAAGTTGGCCACCATCCCAACATCGTCAATCTGATCGGGGCCTGCGAACATCAAGGTAAGTCTAGCGAGGTGGCCAGGATGTTGGCTTTTTGGAGAGAGGGACGGGGGAGGGGACTTACAATCAAACCTGTCTTAGCAGCCACCGGTCCTCACTATAGCAGCCAACCTGTCTATAGTGGCCACTAAAATGATTCCCCAGAAGACAGATCATGTGTTAAAGAACCTGTCTATAGCAGCCACCTGTCTATAAGGGCCACATTTTTTTGTTTCCCTTTGGCATGTTTGGTGGCCACTATAAACAGATTTCACTGTAGTTTAGAAAGTTGACTCCGTCGGCAACAATAACGAGTAAAAAACGGCGGAGTTTCAATATGCCCAATCCCTTTTCTCTCCCCTGTTTTCATCTGTTTTAATTTCGGGCAGGGATTGCCCCATCTTCCACTGGGAAAAAAAAACGTTAGAAAACGAACCTTGATAATAACGACCTTCGGAATAACGACATGTAACCTTTTTATAATTACTCTTTCACAATGTCTTACCCCGTACTTGCATTTGTTTCATAGTGTATATTACTTTTCCTTGTACCCTCATGTTGTAGGTATACTGTATGTGGCCACCGAGTACGCGAGGTACGGCAACCTGCTAAACTTCCTGCGAGGCAGTCGCACGCTGGACACCGACCCGAACTTTCCCCCGAACCAAGGCAACCGATTCCAGGTCAATGTCACGTGCAGTCTCTCCGCCGAACAGCTGCTGCAATTCGCTGCCGATGTGGCCCTCGGAATGAAACACTTATCGGAGAAGGGGGTACGTCAATTATTATTATTTCTTTAGCTAATTTGATGTGATATTAAAGGTGTTGCATAGGTTCCAGAGGAACTTATTTTGCTGGTATTGAATTATAATTTTTCAGATAATCATGATTATATCATATTTGAACTCTGAGAAAACACACACTCACAAACACACACACACACACGTACATATTATAGCTGATCATTTTAAAAAATAACCTTGTCATTTTAAACAATTTTCAGTAGGTTGGTGTTGTTCACTGAAATCTGGCTTGAAAATGTAATCCCTTATCAAACATTGATGATTTGTCTGTCGCAAACAAATCAAGCTGGTCGATACATTAGAAAATATACGAAAGTCAATTTAACCCCCAAAATTATACGTAAGTTGTGTAATTTTGTGTTCTATAATCATGATAATGGGATGGGAATAAAATTTGACATTGGCATGTAATTTAAGTAAAACTCGTTATTTTTGGTGTTGTTGTTTAGATTTTGACGATGTTCTAATCTTTTATTTTCTTTGTATTATTTCCTCCTATTTCAGTGTGTCCACCGAGACTTGGCCGCCAGAAACATCCTGGTTTGTGATAACTACGTCTGCAAGGTGGCTGACTTTGGACTGTCCAGAAGCGATGAAGTGTACGTCAAGACAACAGCTGTAAGTTCAGCTCCCAGCAAACACATAATGTCCACAAAACGTTTTCCTTACGTTCCATATATGTCCATACGTTTCCCATACGTTTTCATCGTCATCAAACTTTTTAAAAACGTCTGAATAAAGCTTTCTGAAAACGTATGTCTGTGAAAATGTTTTTAAAACGTTTCCGAAACGTTTTCTACAACAGTCTATTGCGTTCTAAGGTTATTTATGTTTAAAAAAAAGCATCCCAAAGGATCCACAAAATTACTTTTTAATATGTCCAGGAAACGTAAAAGTTCGTTTTTAACACGTCCAAAAAACGTATTATTGTAAGCAGGGAGAATACAGTTATTTGTATAGAAAACAAAACTCTTCATTCCTAGATTTTGGCAGATACCAATGTCGTAATTTTTAAGTTTGATCTCGAAAGGACGGTTTCCTGTTTAGACCATTGTTTTTCTTTATTTTCGACTTGTTGACCATCCTTTTTCCTTTGACAGATAATTATTGTCAAACATTTTAACTGCATAACCAATATGGTCTGCTAATTTTAGAACATCTTTTTTTTGTCAAGGTATTATAATCAATATCGATACCGCCAAAATAGATAATAAGTACTATCTTCTCTGTTGTTTCATATTGCCAACTGGTATATTCTACTGGTTTTTATCATCAAAAGAAAAAAAAAAACGCTTTTCATTCAGTAGTATGTTAAATATATAATTTCGCCATTTTTAAAGAAAGGGTTATTTTTAACCTTTATTTTTTGGGTATACAAATCCCTCTCTGGCCTTTTTCTCAAAAAAGAAACATTGTTCGGGGTGGCTATGCCCATTTTATATAAAAAAAATAAATTAAAAATCTGTTTGTGCAGCTCCATGGACCTGTAGATCTTTCTGGGAATTTCACATAGAAAAGGGTTGTATGTTGAACTTACTGCACAAACAAAAAATGTGTCCTCAACTGACTCTCCGAATCGCTAACATGACTAACGCCGATCATAATTATCTGGAGTCCGGAGCGAAGCTGCACGATACTCGATTTTACTGGCAGCTTTCGTGAAATCTGCTTACAGAATTACATACGTTGTTTACAGTATTAGGGCGGTAAAAGTACATACATTTAGCGGTTTCCATATGCTGTTCACAGAAACATCGAAAGAAGTAGAACATTTATATCATAAATGTACACTCATACTCGTATTCAGGAATTTTACTGGCAGTTTCTGCAAAATCTGCTTACAGAATTACATACGTTGTTTTTAGTGTTGGGCTGGTAAATGTTAATTCAGCAGTTTCCGTCTGCTATTCAGAGAAACGTCGCAAGAACTGGAAATTTATATCGTAAAAGTACACTTTATGTGCTGTTATTGACAACGTTTAACAAACATTGTGTTTCATTCATTCAGCCGGTTGGTTGGTATTCATTTCTTGTGTATGCACGTTATAAGAATTGTCTCTTAAAGTTACATTTCGTTTGGAAAAACTGGTAGTATAGGTTTTCCCGGCCGGGTGGGTCTGGATAAATGTTTGTGTTGTGATTATTCACGTACACTGTAAACAGTGTGTTTGCAAAGGGATATCAAAGATGTGTTTAACAGAAAATATGTGTGTATAAATTGACACTAAGTGTTTATTGGACACCAAAGTTTAGTGATTTGACACACGAAATTTAGCATTTGAATATGTTCACTAAGTGATACTAAGAATATATTAGAGAAGTGTTTACTCGATAAACACCATTTTTACAGTGAATATGTGTTTGTACTTTTTAATGTCTCATTATGTGACAGTTGGAAAAGGGCAGTAGTGATAAAATCCATATTTACCCCCAGAAATCAATATTTATTTTCAAACTTAAAAAAACAGACGAAACTAAATGAAATTCTGACGAAGCTGGTCGCGAAAAGACGAAATTATATTTGTGCTCGAGCGCTCAGTGATTGTGACCGACGAAATGAAATTGTAATTGACGAGACTGCACGAAAACATTGTTAAACAGATCGCAAATGTTGTTAAACTGGTTGACAAAAGACCAAGTTGAAATTAGCATTTTCATCGTTCTGTCATCACAGGACGAATCTGAATTACAAATTGTCATTGTTGGATGAAAACAGTTTGAAAATGGCCGGGAAAATCTATATTACCATGAATTGATATCCCATTTTCCTCTTTAGTTTCGGTGATCCATCGTAAATGTTGAAATTCTACCAATTTTACAAGCATGCTTTTTAGTACGCCTTTTCGTATTTCTGTCGTAATAATGAATTGTTATCTAAGCATTGGTAATATATCGCGAATGTGTATTATTTAACAAATTATTGAACAATTCTCTTGTTAATAATATTTCGATTCATTGTTCTTGTTTATATTTTCATGTGAATTATTGTTTTGTTGAAATATGGGATAATGCATTTTAACCGTAATTATCACCTATTCATTTCTACTGTAAGTGTGTAACGTTCTCCTGTGTAATTTTATGTAGCTGTGCAATGAGCACCTCATATAGGTGGATTTTAGTGGCATTATGAAATGTCATTTTTATCATTATTATTATAATTATTATTATTATTATAAATCAAATGACGTAAAATGAAATGAAATTGTCCTTCACTATCCCACTCTTAGATTCCATTTCATTTTCTAATCCTATTTTGAGTTTATCGGAGATTCGATTTGACAAATTTTCTTCAAATAAACACGCTCACATTACTGTTCTATTATCTACGGAGGTCACAATTCTGTTGTGCAAAATTTTAAGAATTTGGTAGCTCATTTTAAAGCTATTTGATCAATCACATATGCACGAGATACTTATTCAGGAATGAACAGGAGAAAGTATTCTTCTGAATCTTCTCAAGAGAATATTTTAACAATTTAAGCAATTATTGATACAGCTCATCACTTGAATGGGTGGTCTCAGATACTTCGTAGAAATGCTGGAAACTCTTTGAAGATAAATTTGCTATTATGTTGCCAATATTAATATCTAACTGTGCACCGCTTTTGTGCATCCTTTTATTTATTTATTTTATTCCTTCATTTATTTATTTATTTATTTTTATTTATTTAGTTAGTTAGTTATTTATTTAGTTATTTATTCATTTGGTCATTCATTTTTCTCTAATTTATTTATTTATTTATATATTTATTTACTTGTAATTTACTTATTTTTTATCATTCATTAATTCCTTTATTAAATTATTTGTTTGTCCATTAACTTATTTATATATTTATATATTTATTTATTTATTTATCTATTTATCTATTTATTTATCTATTTATTTATCTATTTATTTATCTTCAGGGACGGCTTCCAGTTCGTTGGATGGCTATTGAATCTTTGAACTACAGCGTTTATACCACGAAGAGTGATGTGTAAGTTTTGTGTAATAGTTTTTCCCTCCTTTCTTTGATCTTGTATGATTTTCTCCTTTTTTTGGGGGGGGGGTGGGGTCTGTTTTTGTTTTTTCAGTTCTCAAGCTGGGGTGGCGTCAGGGTAACATTTGAGTTGGCAAACATTTTTAAAAAGATTGAATCTTCATAAAATGCACAGAACAAACCCATGATTTTCTGTAGTTCAATAACTTTGGGGGCGGCTGCATGATTACTGTTATATTTGTGTATGTGTGTGTGTGTTGATTATTTTTAATAAATGTTATTTCAGTTAATCATCTTAGTTACTTAGATGCAAGGGCTATGATTATTTCATTATTACTTTCTTACTGTTCGTTATTCTTGGTTACTATGACAACTTTGATTTATTTACTCAACAGGTGGTCTTTTGGAGTTCTGCTCTGGGAAATATGCACTCTCGGTAAGTTCGATTTCTTTAGACATTTGGTTTTAATCTTTGCAAGGGGAATCGTAGCAATCGTAATTAGTCATAATGTTAAAAAACATCAAAGTGACGTTGTGATTAACTGAAATGTTAAATTCTATGATATATTTTTGTAGTTCGTACAATCACAGCAAACTCCATATTCAAATTGTTTATGCCATACCTCTCATGTGTTATTTCCACGTAATTCATCTGTTCACTTTTACACTACAGTTGGAAAGACGTCTGTATGATTAAGCAGATATACAAGAAACATAAAATACACTTTTCGAGGCTACACTTTATCTCGGGCATTAACACTGATGCATCTTGACTTCCAGTTGGACAGAATACGGAAACGTGAACTTTCAAAACACGAATTTTGTTGGACGTTCAAAAACACCCAAATTAATCATTTTGGTTAGTAGTAAACTCCAGACGATGTTTGCATGTATTTTTTTTCCTTGTGTGGTAGAATTTAGTTTTCCTTCTCTTCAAGTCTAAAAACATTGATCGGCGATAAATACTGGCATGTGCAAGTATTTTGAGAATTCTGTCTGCGTTGAATATCTTTCAATCATAGACCTTTATATCATTTTGAGTATAACTCACGAAGAGTATGAAGGACAATGTACGCTAATGCCGCGTTTTGTCTGGGTCTTGCTTCTTATACCATTGTGCAGGTGGAACCCCATACCCTGGACTAACATGTGCCGAACTTTACGAGAGACTACCCCTTGGTTATCGCATGGAGAAACCGCTGAACTGTGAGGATGAAGTGTACGTTGACTGTGCAAAATATCACAATCTTATCTAATATTACTATGTTAATTGTCATATCTTTCTTGTCGAAATATAAGATATAAATGGCATAGTAGAAGTAGCAATAGTAGTAGTCAGTAGTAGGAGTAGTAGAAGACGCAGACAGTAGTAGTAGTAGTAGTAGTAGTAGTAGTAGTAGTAGTAGTAGTAGTAGTGTAGTAGTAGTAGAATAGTAGTAGTAGTATAGTAGTAGTAGTAGTAGTCAGTAGTAGTAGTAGCAGTAGTAGTAGTAGTAGTAGTAGTAGTAGTAGTAGTAGTAGTAGTAGTAGAGTAGTAGTAGCAGTAGTAGTAGTAGTGTGGTGGTAGTAGTAGTAGTTGTAGTAGTAGTAGTAGTAGTAGTAGTAGTAGTAGTAGTAGTAGTAGTAGGAGTAGTAGTAGCAGTAGTAGTAGTAGTGGTGGTGGTAGTAGTAGTAGTTGTTGTAGTAGTAGTAGTAGTAGTAGTAGTAGTAGTAGTAGTAGTAATAGTAATAGTAGTAGTATAGTAGCAGTAGTAGTAGTAGTAGTGGTAGACGGAAGTAGGAGTTGAAGTAATGATGTTGGGAGTAATAGAATGGTGATGGTAAAAGAATTGTTACTAGCAGCAGTAGATGTGGAGCTGGAGGTGGTGGTAGTAGTAGTAGTAGTAGTAGTAGTAGTAGAAGAAGAAGAAAAAATGCATCATAAAAGCCTGATTTACAGAATGATAATGACAGAATGATACGACGTCGGTTGCCCGGCAGAAGGGCCCCGAGCCTATGTTCCCGCTGTAAGGCCTTATCAGTAAAAATTTGTGCAATATTGCCGATTTGATATTTTCACTTAACACGCTAATAGAAGGATCTTAAAATATCACACTACTGTGATTTCATGTGAAAAGAACCAATGGTTTTCAAGTTAGAGACAATGTAGTGTTAACACCCTTCTGCCGGACAACCGAATAATCATCATCATCATCATCATCATCATCATCATCATCATCATCATCATCATCATTATTATTATTATTATTGTAATTATAATATCCTTCATTCTCAACACAGGTACAACATAATGCGCCACTGCTGGCGTGACAGGCCTCATGATCGCCCAACATTTGATCAGCTACACTTAGTGATAACAAGACTTATTCAGGCCAAGCAGGTATGTGTAACTTTAAAATATAATAAGGAATTGTTTGTTATGTATGTATTTATTGAGTTGTATAATACTATTTGAGTTAGCATACACCCTCGTTTGAAATTTTGCAAAATTTCAGGGACTTTGTCTTAGATTTTTATTGGTACCTAGTATTTGAGAAAATCTTGTTATGAATGTTAATTTTATTTCTTTGTGATATATGACATTTTTCTATTAAGTTTTTGCTCAATTCTCGCTAACTTGATGATCCAATCACTTACTAAACTCGGCTCTATACTACTTTATATACCTTTAGCTTTGGATTACAAGAAACGGAACGTATCTTCAGATTCCAGTGCATAGAGCTGTTTCTCTATACAAGAAGTAATCACTTTGATTTGTGTTTTGGCCAAAAATGTTTCCACTCACTAGTGAAAGTTTCATTCGATTTTATTTTGGATTAATTTTGGTTTTCAGTCACACAGTCTACACAACAGAAAATTTACATTCAGATTTTTTTTCCAGTTAGTATGATTACTACTATAACATGATCGAACGATAGTTAAAGTTTTGTTTTAAACTCAATAAGATATCCTTCCTTTCTATTTTTTTCCCTCTAATACAGCCATACGTAAATCTAGACAAGCTTGAAAACGACCTTCGCTTCATGGAGATAAACTCGGACGAGGAATTTAGGCACGACAGCTGGGCCTGCTAATTAATTAACTAATTAGATAATACTTACCATGAGAAGTACCACTAAAGGTGTTATAAATCGCTGTTTCATCTGTGACGTCACTGGATGGGATGGGATTGGTGTTTGCCGTGTCGTTTAACGAAACACAAACAGCAATATTGATTTCTGACTTGTTGCAATAATGTTTTAACTATGTAATTTTGTTTTTGTTTTATGTGTCTGTATGTGTGTGTGGTGTCACCTGTAGTCAAATAAGTACAGCAGTTGTTAAAGCTGAGGCGACATTTTGACAAAAGGAAGCAAATGCCAATTCAGTCAAATTGGAGTTATTCATGTTCTTATAATATCTTAAGGTATATTTCGGAAGAGAAATAGTCATTTTACCGAAAGATATTTAAGTGACACGTACTGCCGTGACATTGCATTGATGTTAATGGTCATTTTCAAAAGTGAGTGACACGACAATTTGAGAGTCACAAGGGTTCATATCTTCCCAATTGGAGGTTATGAATGGATGATGACTACCACATTAGGTATAATGTAGGACTGGTATGTGTCATTACCAGTTGGATATGAATTCTACAATTTGTCATGTAATTATGTAACGGTGCGTGAGTGACACGACAAATTTTGGACGTGGGTGTCTGACCATTATCAGTTATGGCTGGATTCGTATCAAAGTAGTTCTACAAGAGTACCACGAGTCCGAGAACATGTGCGTGAATAGATTACCTATCTAACATATACAGTCACAATCAACCATTCCCTCTTTGTGGCAAATGGTCCCCCCTTACATGCCGTGAGTGACACGACAAAATGCAAAAATACCCACAGAGCAGAAGGAGTGGTCGCCCCCTGTTTGAACGGATTTAAACTAACGGGGATTTTGCTGTTTTTCGCAAAAAAATCAACCCCCCCCCCCTCCCAACATTATTATTGATTTGGCTGGCAAACAAAATTTCGGCAGCCAAAAACTGCTTCGGCCCCTGCTTGTCGGATGCTGTTTGGCTGGAAAGAAAATGTTTTTTGGCAGGCAAAATTTTCCCCTACGGATTTCGTCCCTCTTAAGATTTTAATCCGGCACCACCCGTCTTGGATACCCTATGGAGCATGACGCAGAACAGGTCTGTAGACCCTATCCAAAGTAACGCCCAGTCTTCGCGTTGTGTATGCAATGAGCGCAATGCCGTGTTCTAGTCTGTTTACTACACTGTGGTCGGGCAAATGTATATTAATGATAATGTTCGTTTTTACAAATTTCACATTAAACCAGTCACACTGTTTTACGAGTGAGCAGATAAAAATTACGTATATATTACTGTCATCATTATATAAACATATAGCTTTGGTGTTTTTTTTATCGAAATAGGAGTTTCAACGAAATGTCAGGGGAACAATTTAATTTCGTATGTGAAATAATTTTCCGAGACAATTTGACACCAATTATAAGACAGATGTGTAATTGGAGTTATATTGTCAAGGATGATTTTTTGTTGTGCGTGTGTTTCAGAAGGAAGGAAATACATGTTCTATCTATGAATGAAAAAATGCAGCTTGCTTAATATTTGACTGTATAAAGTTTGACTGTATATTTCATTGATATACGTCTAAAAGTTAGACGTGTTCTTCCATTAAATTTAAGTGATAAACCATTCCAACGACGACTAAATCGGGTAACAAAGTGTAAATTTACTTGATATGATGTAAATTTCGTTTATACATTTATACCCATACTTTAAAAAAATAGTATTTTTTTCTTTTAAATTAAACAGAGAGGAAACTTGCGTATCAAGAGTTTATGTTCATTATAAGGGGTCCATACTCTTCATGTCATGTAGTAAAACGAGTGTGAACACTTGTAAATAGATCTTATGACTATTGAAAATGCTTCAAAAACGTGAAAATATTACCAATATGATTGCTATGCGATATGATTTTAATATTCGCAGTGTTTGTGTATTGTGTGCGATTTCGTTTTCTGGTCATGTCTGCATGTCAGTTAACAGCTCAATAGTCAGGAAAATAATCAGTAAATGATTTATAAACTTGAATGAAATGTTACAAGTGGCTATTATTATTATTATTTTTTTGGGGGGGGGTTGGGGGTGGGGAGAGATTTAAAATGTTACATGTCTGTCAATCAGGTGTCTACTGTTGACCAATGAGTCAACGCATATCACATTTACGATTCTAGCGTTGCCATAAACTAGTGTGAAAGCTCAATAAAAAATAAAACCCAAATTGTGTGATTTAAAAACAAACAAATACTTGTACAAGGTGGGAAGATGCAAATCCTTATCATAGATTTACTTCCGGCAAAATAATATTTTTATATGGCGTAAAAAAAATCGAAAATATGACTTGACTGATCACTTGTGATAAAGGTAGTAGGTCCAGATGCTACAAAGCGTTCGTTAAAATTTCACACACATATACACAGAAACTTGCAAATGACACAATACCCGTCGGTAAATATCTATTTTTCTTCCGCAAGCAAGTTATTTATTTTTCAAATCAATGCAAATAGGATCATTGTAAAAATCGAACAATGTTTAAAAGCATTTTTTTTCACAAAATATCGAAGAGAAACGGTATTTCCAACTCATCACCAATTGTTATGTACAATAATAACGCTGGCTGCATAATCAGGAAAACTGCTTTTAGTACTAAAGTGACAGATATTAGTTCAAATTGTACTATTAATAATTAGCGTGCATTTATCATTATCTCGCATCACTGTCAATAGCTGCTTAGTAAACTTGGGAAATATTGTAACCCTTCTACGATTTTTCATTAAATGTTTGATCTTATTTTCAATACGTTTTCAAGAAGTTTCGGGAAAGGATGATCCAAAAGGTTTCGAGTCCGTTTTCCTCTGCTTTTGGGGCTGCGGCACCGCCACTCATACTGACGACCAAAAACAAGACTCATTTTTTTCTCGTGATAATTGATAAATTTGTTCAAATCCCGGTAATCCTTCAAAACGAATTAAAGTTAAACATTTATGATATTCATCGCAAAAGAGGTTACAGCATATTTAGGTAATTAAACAATTTCGTTCCTGCAAAAACAAAAATCATCACCGTCGTTGTATGTTTCTTGTGCAACTTTTTTACCACATAATCAAATTTCTACATTTTATCTCTTCAAACTTTGCAAAAATCATAATCTTGTTTTAATTCATTGAACCTCAACACAACATGATAAAATGTATATATCCTTAAGCTTCTATGCATACAATAACATTCCTAATATTTGATGGATTAAAAAGATGTATATAATTAATTGAATGCTATATTGAGACAGTACTTTAAACAGTACTTGCGAAATTGTGGTTTTTCGTCTGAAATCATAATAATTACTTGGTATATACAGGGAATTTGAACATTTACTGTCCATTTTTTATACAGAATTAAATACATTTATGTGTAATATTGTTACATTTTGAACTGAAGACACATTTGTACATACTTCATTACGTCTATATATTCGTGCAGTACGATAGTACTAATTTAAGTCGTACTGTCGATTTATAACTAATTGATTTTGATACAACCATTGCCTTAATGTCAATACTAAAACTCTTTTTGTAAAATATCATTAAAAAACTAAAATGACAAAGATAGAGAATTACCTCCTTAACTGCCAAAAGGACACCCGTGAATATATGTGTATATACAGTAGATATAATCATACAAGCATAATACACGTTGTGTGTCCACCACTTCAGTATTACAACATCTTTCGCCCCTTTAAATTGCAGTATAATCATATGCACATCAAGCGTTACCACTTTTTGATATTTGTTTCATTTATATACGAATTTGATATGGCCGCTTTCTCTTTGTTACACCAATTTGGATATTGTACTATGAGGCTGCAAGTAATTGTAAATAAAGATGCCGTTTTAAAAAAATAATTGAGGATTTTTTAATTTGTTTTTGTTTTGTACTGTAGCTACCTCTGGAGTAATGTCTGTCTATTATGTAAAGATAGTGAGAAACTTTTCATATCACAGTATTATTATGAAAAAACATACGCTTTCTACTTTGTCCACGTTCAATTTCTGCAAAGACTTATTTCGGATAAAGAAAGTAACCCCAATTCTTATCACCTAGAATGCGATCAAACTCGTACGCTATTAAGTTTATTGTTCTTACTGATAACTAAAAATATGGTCGCACCAAGAATACTTCTACTGAGTGTGTGTGTGTGTGTGTGTGTGTGTGTGTGTGTGTGTGTGTGTGTGTGTGTGTGTGTGTGTGTGTGTGTGTGTGTGTGTGTGTGTGTTTGTGTGTGTGTGAGTGTGTGTGTGCGTGTGTATGTTTGTGCGTGAGTATGTGTGTGTTTATGTGTGTGTGTGTTGTGTGTGTGAGTGTGTGTGTGTGTTTCAGTGTGCGTGTGTGTGTGTGTGTGTGTGCATGCGTGCGCGTGTGTGTGTGTGTTTGTGTGTGTGTGTGAGTGTGTGTGTGCGTGTGTATGTTTGTGCGTGAATGTGTGTGTGTGTTTATGTGTGTGTGTCTTTGTGTTTTGTGTGTGTTTGTCAGTGTGTCAGTGTGTGTGTGTCTGTCTGTCTGTGTGTGTGTGTGTGCATGCGTGCACGTGTGTGTGTACGTGTGTGTTTGTGTGCATGCGTGCACGTGTGTGTGTACGTGTGTGTTTGTGTGCATGCGTGCACGTGTGTGTGTGTGTGTGTGTACGTGTGTGTTTGTGTGTATGCATGTGCGTGTGTTTTAATTCAATTCAACATTGTGAATCAGTTTACAATTGTTCAAATTTTCCATATCTAAGCTACATGATAGTGATTAAATGGACAAAAACCATAGAATACAAATCTGTTGAAAGGTACTGCTGCCATTGGCAAAGATATGTATGGATAAAATGTAAATATACATGTAACACCAGCTCAACTATTAAAGACATAAAATAACAATGACCAAAGTTTTAAAAATGTGAGCTACATAATCCTCCATGCTCTAAATGTCTTTAAGTTCTAATGAAGCCCTGACAAAAAAAATCGTATTTCAAAATTATTATTTAGTGCTTTAAAAAAGTAAAATCTATGAGTACTCCGGTTGACCAGATTCACCTTGCCCATTTCCTCCCATAGACTGGGGGGGGGGGGGAGGGTCCTCCCACAGACTCCCATCTGGGGTATTTTACACTCCACCACAGTAGTAATTCCAATACACCACAGTAGTAATTCCAAGAGTGATGTTTATTCAGCCATATCTTGCCAGTGGCGGCATAACTTTCCAAACTTTTGTACGGTAGGATGTTTTTCTGACCATTTAAGCACTACTATACAGCTCTGATTTGAAACTTTGACATTTTTTTTTTTAAATTGAAGCTTCACCATGTTAACTTGTGTCTTTAATTGTAACATAGCAGTCTGTGTAGGGAGGGGGTTGGATTTTCATAGATTTTCACTTCTTAGGCCACTAAGTGATCTAATTTATGATATTTTGAACTGGAAACATTTATGAAAATGGTGACATTACAATATAAGCCATCTGACTCTAGGATCACACGGCGGCAACGCTGAAACAGGGTAATTAATAGAATGAAGTACTTTTTTTCTGTTTGTTCTATTTTCGTAATCGTTAATGCTTAATCTTCAAATTGAATATATTCCTGTTTTTTTTTATTTTACACGTTTTCACTGCTCTCCAAATTAACAAACATAAAATAGTTCCCACTGTACAACCGTAACAGTCTCGCTTGATATTATAAAGATTTTGTCACGTGATCGTGTCACCTGACCATGTCACCTGATCACGTCACGTGAATGGATCGTGTTACGTGATCATCTTTTATCTATGTATTGACTAAGGAAAATTAACAACAGTTTCAGACATCACAGTCTTAAACTGAGTAAAATCTACCTGATAAACCACGATGAATCAAAACTGTTTTAACATACAAATTCTTCATATACTTTATAGTGCCGTGGTGGCGTGCGACCTGATGTAGGGAGGGATGGTGATGGTATTAGGCCGGGCACTGAGGATACACAAGGCTTTCTGACGGATGAACCTCTCCCATGTTATGTACCTGCAGTGGAGTAAAATACTATTGGTCGTTAGGAGTAAATCCGTTTCAAGGCAAGGGGGTGGGATGTCGCGTTCACGCAAGCCCCTTCCCCACCTCACCCTCGAAGAGGCTTTCATCAAATCGCAAGGATTCATAAGATCTCAATCGATTTTTTTTTTGGTAACAATCAACACCCGCGTTCCTCCCATACATGCCATAAGTGTGAAAATGGGTCGATTTAATATAATATGAATCGATCCATCGTTTAAAGCGCTTACACAATCGATTTTTTAAACCAGGAAAAAGGGAAAAAATCGTTTTCCCACCATTTTTCAATCAAGGTACCAATTTCCTATGTAATTCTTTTTTTAATATTGAAATCAAATATTTTAAATCATCGATTTTTAAATCGTGAATTAAAACAACGATTTAGGTCACTTGATTGAATTCCGCCAATCCTGACCCGGAACAATTGGTTTTCTTTAAAAACAAGGGGGAATTAACCAACCATTCCCCCCCCCCCCACTTACCCAAAATACGAAGGATCATATGTCCATCAACCCTTCCATCGGGATTTGCACTCGTGAAGAAAAAAAGTAACGGAGATCACGGTGATGGTAGTAAAAGTCGGAAAAATATCTAGAAACGGACTTTTTAAGGCTTTCTAATCCTAAAACATGTTCAAGAGTAATTTTAAATATAACATAGAATAATTCATTATGACGAAATTCGCAATAAGATACTTCAAATTGAAAAGCAGGGAAAATATTGTACAGGGCATCTCAACTCCGCTATAGTTGTCGGATTCCCCCCCCCCCACCCCCACCCCGTTGCTGCAGGACAAAACTCACTTGCGTTGGTTGTCCGGCCGGCTGGACATGGCCTGGGCATCCATTGCTTCGCCGGTAGACTCCAACCTGTAAGTTGTGTGAAAAAAAATAATTAGGCGTAAATATAAGGAGGGCTCAGTTTCACCATTTTTGTCACACTCAATATGTTAACATTAACGGGGTGCCTGAATGAGTGGAAAACATTTTAAAGTCCATAATTTGAATTTTGAATGGTTTAAGCTTTCATACCTTTCATACATACATGTATGAATAAGTTAGAATTAAGTAAATAGGTAAGTATATAAATCGTAAATAAATTATTCACAAGTCCATCCTGTTGGCATTACATGAAAAATATCCCTCCTCTTAATATATAATACACCAGTGGTAAAATTACCACCCCACCCCCCTTCATAACAATCCCAAACATCTTCAATGATTTGTGACGGCTACACTTCAGAAGTTACTAGGGCTTTTTGGTAACATGTGTCCCTGATACCTTTCATAATGAAGATGTTTTCAAACAGCAGTGGATTTGTTCCCATTACCAGTATTGTTCTGTCACTGCAAAATTGGTGGAGCAGAAGCCCTCTTTAAACGTCTTACATGCAATTATAAGAAGACTCTGCGGACTTCTAATATTCTGATTATGGTACTGAACGGGTTACCTTACCCTAAGCGGGTCAGCCAGTTGTAGTAGGCATCCGCAGCGGCAGATACGGTGATCACCCCCGTGCAGTGATCATCCTTCATGCGGAAGCAGTTCTTGATTCGTTCAATCTCTCTGGGCGTCAGGTGCTTTAACAGTTCGGCCTGTGTAAGTACGGTATAGAATGCCGACATGTGACATCATGTTCATACATGATTTCAACCAATATTTAATATTTCTTTAATATTCATTTTTTTTTTCATTTTCACTGCAACTTATACAAATATTATCGTGTGGAGGCGTCGTGGCTGAATGGGTAAGGCCGTGGCTTCCCGCTCGAGAGATCCCCGGTTCGAATCCTGACGCGGCCGCGGCGGTTGTGTCCTTGGGTAAGACACTTTATCTGCATTACCTCTCTCCACCCAGAAGTATAAATGGGTACCTGGTAGGGTGAGAATGATTAACGTTGTTTGGCCTGATGCGCCTCCTTGGCAGCTCAGCTAGGAATACTCCCCAGGGAGTGGAAATGGTTCACATCTTTGTGCAGGTTAGAAATGTATCCCAGTGACCAGGGTAATAATATCCAAGCGCATTGAGTGTGATTATGCGCTATATAAGAAATGGACTATTATTATTATTATTACATTTGAAATATAGAAATTACAACCATAATTATTAAAAAGCATGTAACTTACAATTTAATTTAAGATATTAACACTATTGACCTTAGGTGACAAGTGTGTTAGACATACGATTAAAAAAGAGAGAGACTACTAGTGGAGAGCAGCTTGAACGAAGACAAAGTTATCAAAGTAAATTGTAAAAAGAATAAAGGGAGAATAATGTAAATGACATTATCACAATTATTTAAAATTAACTTTTAAACAAGTATGATCCAAAATCAGTAAGAAAAACAGAATCTGTGTCAGACTTTTGCTTGTGTATTTATTAATAATTCTATACAAAATTATGTCAAGAAGGGATGGTTTCCAGAAGTCGAAAGCAGTTCTTAATCCATTGCATTTCTCTGGGCGCCAGGTGCTTCAACAATTCGGTCTGTATATGTAGGGTATGGAAGGCTGAAGCGTGACGAAATGCTGGTTAATCATGACCATGTACGGACAACGGCCGGACCAGGTATAGCATGTGGTAGAACATAGTTGAGTGATAAAGTGTCAGAAGAAAACTTTGCCGGGTCTTATTTCATTCCGTGTGTCATTATGATGTGAACGCGGCTATGTATTGCAGTAGTTTCTGGATTAGTACTAGAAATAAGCTACGAGCTCTCAACTGTAAAAACTGAAGATTTTATACGATTTATAGAAAATATTCCGACTATGATAAAGGTATTTCGTGGATTTATGTAATGTATCATGTCTCATGTTAAATGATTGATTGATTAATTGATTGATTGATTGATTGATTGATTGATTGATTGATTGATTAATTGACTGATTGATTGATTGATTGATTGATTGATTGATTGAATGAATGTGTGATTCATTGATTGATAATTTGGTTGGCTGATTGATTGATTGATTGATTGATTGATTGATTGATTGATTGACTGATTGATTGATTGATTGATTGATTGATTGATTGATTGAATGAATGTGTGATTCATTGATTGATAATTTGATTGGCTGATTGATTGAATGAATGTGTGATTCATTGATTGATAATTTGATTGGCTGATTGATTGATTGATTGATTGATTGATTGATTGATTGATTGATTGATTGATTGATTGATTGATTGATTGAAGTATTGACTGGTTGATTAATTAAATAAACAACTGATTAATTAATGATTTAATTAATATAATTGATTGATTAACCACTTACCTGCGTTTCGTTTTCCAACACGTTCAACGCTTCGACAATCTGATATTCTTGCCATGTGATGACGTCATCGAAGTCTCGGTCATACCGATAAAACTGTGAAAATGAAGTCATTTTGATGATTTTGGTTATCATTTTAAATTGCGTAACGATGATCGCTGGCATGGGAATGGTGTGCATGCTGTTTCCTGGGGCTTACTGCACAAAAAATTAACCAGAGAAATTTCTCTGGTAAAGTATAAAAAGTCTGATTGGCGTGATTTTACCATTCATTTTACTGTAACAGATATTCTAAGATACTATATGCTATTTGCAGAACAACGCAAGACTTGAAAATACAATCAAATGTAACATTACAAAAATGACACATACATACAATATCAAACAAGAAAGAAAATACGATATCTTACGAATTCCTATATTTCGGTATAGTCTTTATATCACTTTGATAAGTAAAATACCTACCTTCCGTTTCATTTCTTCTTCATTGTCAAGTAAAGTTCTTGTCCTTTCTACAGACACGTAATCTGCCCAAGATATTTTGGAATCTAAAAATATAAAGAATAAAGATTTCGTTACATTTGTATTTTATCGTATTAGAAACAGAAAAAAATGTACACCATGTTAATGTTACTGTAATTGCGCGCAAATCACTATCTTGCGTGGACAGGTAGAGTGCATCTAAATGAGAATGTTCACTACTTAAATAAAAGTACAAATTATTGCACAATAAAGTTTCACCGTTTACGGAGGGCACTTATCAAGATCAATTCAAGTACTAAACAGGGAATCGCGTGTAATTGCGTCAGATATTAGCACGCCGTTCAGAAATGGAAAAAAAAAATCCATAATCCATAATAAATCTGTAATGGTTGGTTGGAATGCAAGTTAAATGAACTGTGTTAATTTTGCTTTTACTCACAGCTGAAAACATTTTTTCATTGACATAATTATTGACAAAGAATTTTGTAAAATAATATTTAATAGTACATTAAAAAGTACAATGTAGTCATAAACTTGGAAAACTGGCATTTATAGTTTTAAATTCGTTGTTTCTCCTGCCCTTTCTCATATTCTCTCACCTGTTTTTCCTTCTTTCTTCTCTCCTGTCTGTATTGTTTGTTCTTGTCCTGTTTTGTTCCATTATAGTATTGTCATTGTACCGGTATCGTCCAACTATTAACTGTTTCTATTGATCTCGAACGAATAGCAGTCTAACCACCAAACGGAGCCTACGGACTACAAGCCTGACTTCAGTAGGTTCCCCATTTCCACCCTTCTTTCCACTATATATGTGTTTGTTTGCTCTTACTTTTGTTTTCGTTTATTTTTCTTTCTTTTTTTTCAAATCATAACTGCAAAATACTATTCATTTACACAAGCATTGGCAAATTCTTATGCTTAGTATGACCGGTGCAGTATATCTATTTTTCGCTGTATATAATTCTGTGTATGGTATGAATATATGCAGATCATACTATTGTTAATGTCACTGTACATATTCAATTACTTCTTCGTGTTTATGTTCTTCAATCTGTCAATATACACATGTACTTAGATCATACTTTTGTTGGAAATGAAATAAATAAATGAAATGAAAATGAAATTCACCTCCATCTTTGTCGTACTCATCAAACGTGTCGATCATGACATTCATGTCTTCCATTGAAAGAAGATTTCCAAGCATCTCCTGGTGAAAAAGTAAATAAACAAACAAATTGGAAAGTTGATGTCCCCGGCCTTAAATCATCGGACAGCACAACTGATTTCGTTTCCATTCGTTTTATTTGCATTTTCCGAACATATAAAATATATGAAATGTTACAAAATGCAAGTCGACGTTTAGTTTGTACAAAACAGATTTTTTTGCTTCAGCAATATACGAGCATAAGTATATCGAAATAGATACATGCATACACCTCCATCTTCAGCAGTGTTCACGGTTAACAGTAGCCCGCTAGCCAATGGCTAGCAAAAATCATGGCGGACTAGCCAAACTCTAAAGTAAGTAGTCCGCATGGCTAGCCAAACTATTTCTTAAATGTCGCACAAAACAGTATGATAAATATTCATTTTTTTGGGGGGGGGGGGTGGCGGGCTAGACAGAGTTCTGGCGGACTACCCCAAATTTATGTTAACTAGTCCGCCTGGTTACTTAAAAAGAAGGGTTAAGCGCAACCCCTGTTGAACGTAGAGCTTAATAATGACGAAGGCCTTAATAAAGGGGAAAAAACTAAAAAGCAAAATCGTGGTACAAAAAGCAATTCCATCAATAATACTGCACAAGACATTAATAAACACTGTTTTTCAGTAATAAAATGTCCTCAATTATTTTATAAGCAAAACACGACATGAATTCAATGTTTTAGATTCGTAAAGCACACACAAAAAAAAACACAACAAACGGTCACATATCATATCTGGTTTGCACGCAAAGGAATGAAATTCTTTGTGAAATTCTTTGCTCCTTTCTTCTAAAAAGAGGGGTGGGATACAATTTAGTCGTAACCGGCTTTTTCTTGTTTACGCCAAACATCAACAAACTTTAATAAAATGTAAACTCTTCATTATTATCTTTTATTCAAATTAACTTCCGGCATTGTCCCCGATGATATGAAATTAGCAAAAGTTATTCCCATATTTAGAAAGGGTGACGAAAAGGAAACAAGTAATTACAGACCAATCTCACTTTTGACCTGTTTTTCAAAAATTCTTGAAAAGGTCGTATACTCCCGAACCATCGATTTTCTCCAACACCATAATACATTCTTTGATTTTCAATTTGGATTTAGGGAAAAACACAACACTACACATGCCATTCTTACTCTCATTGAATAAAATAACCCAAGCCTCCGACCAACATTGCCATACCCTTGGAGTGTTCCTGGACTTCTCCAAGGCTTTCGATACCATAAATCATGATATACTCTTATATAAACTCTCTTATTATGGAATTAGAGGGAAAGCCTTGGAGTGGTTCAGGAGCTATCTTCAAAACAGAAGACAATCCGTATCTATTCAAAATAAAACTTCATCTACACACGACATTAATTGCGGCGTTCCACAGGGATCTTTGCTAGGTCCTCTTTTATTCATTTTGTATATAAACGTTGTTCACAAATCCTCGCCCCGTTTGTCATTTCTCCATTTTGCTGATGACTCTAGTATTTTCTTTTCACACCGGAATTCAAATTATTTAATCGACACACTGAACAATGAGCTTAAACACGAATCAGACTGGATAAAATCTAACAAACTTTCACTCAATCTATATGTACAAAAGACAAATTATATGCTTTTTAGCAATTCTGTTAATAACATTCCTGGAGATATTAGGTTTGACAATCAACTAATCAATAAAGTGTCCCAGATAAAATGTTTAGGTGTCAACCTCGACGATAAATTATCTTGGAAGCCTCACATTAATAATACTTGTAAAATTATCTCCAGACACATTGGCATTATAAATAAATTGAAATGGTATTTACCACAAAACGTTCTATTCACATTATATTCAACTCTTGTATTACCATACTTAAATTACGGCATTTTAGCCTGAGGAAATTCCATGGTCACCCAATTACAAAAGATTTTATTACTACAAAAGAAAGCAATGCGGATAATTTGTCACTCCATCTACCGAGCGCACACAGATTTCCTTTTCAAAAGTAACCGCATTCTTAAAGTCAATGATATTTACAGTCTGAACCAGGGTTGGGCTCAATTACTTTCTTCAATTACAATTATAATTACAATTACATAGTGGCCAAAATGTTCAATTGCAATTACTTTTCAATTAAATTACAGTTTTTTTTTCAATTACAATTACCAATTACTTTTGTCAATTACAATTACAATTACAATTACTTTTGCATACGGAGCGAGGTTATATTTCCGTCGGTCTTTTGTACTCGTCCACATGTGTAAATATCTATTTTGTTTGAATGCACTTGAAAGCAAGCCCAAGAGGAATATAGGTCTAAGATGAGTGATATTAGAGTATAAATGGGAGTACACCGGATAGAATGACTACTGTTTAATGGTTTACAATGGACTTAAAAGTAATTGAGAGTAATTATGCTCAATTACATTTTTTTCAATTACAATTACAATTATTTTGCGTTCAAAAATTTCAATTACAATTACAATTACTCAAAAAATTGTAATTAATTACGTAATTGCTCAATTACCCTGTAATTGAGCCCAATCCTGGTCTGAACCTTGGCGTTTTCATGTTTCAACTAAATAGAAAAGAGCTGCCCAAGGTATTCTACAATATGTTCACAACAAACGACCAATACCATAATTATCCCACCAGACAAGCTAGTTTTTTTCATCTCCCCCGCACCCGAACTTTATTCGCCAATAAAATTTTTACGAATAGTGGACCCAAATTTTGGAACTCTTTATCCCCAGAAATATGCGAAACTAATACTGTATACACTTTCAAAAGAAAATTAAAGATATCTTTACTCAATGTATATAACAACAATTAATTGTAAACTATCTCTACATACATGTACATAGTAATCAGTACTTATGTTAGTGGACTGCATCCTCCCTGACAATCGAATACATCTCAAATCCAATTATATTTCAATCAGTTCTCATCTTTGACTTATCCTTGCCCTACATTTGACCGGTGCTTTTATTTCATCAAATTTGGAATACTGGCATTTATAGTTTTGTATTAATTGTTTCTCCTGCCCTTTTCTTATATCATCTTACCTGTCTCCCTTCTTTCTCCTCTCCTATCTGTATTGTTAGTCCTTGTCCTGTTTTCACTAGTATTGTCATTTTTCCCGGTATCGTCCAAGTGTTAACTGTTTTGTTTTTGTTTTCTGTAACCACCTAACGGGGCCTACAGACTACAAGCCTGGCTTCAGTAGGTTCCCCATTTCCACCCTTCTTTCCATTATACTTGTGTTTGTTTGCTCTTCTTTTGTTTTTGTTAATTTCTAACTGCAAAATACTATACATCCACCCAATTATTGTCAAATACTTACTTATTATTTGGTCGGTGCAGTACATTTATTTTATATTCGCACTATATAATTCTGTGTATACTCTGAATACAATGTAGATTGTATTATTGTTAATGTCACTGTGCATATTCATTTAATTTCTCGTATTGATGTACTTCAATCTGACAATGTACACATGTATATACACTATACTATGTTATGTTATATTTTGTTGGAAATGAAATAAATGAAATGAAATGAAATTGAAATTTATTTTCTTCTGCATTAAGTAATATACAAAAATCATCATTAGGTACAAATTAACTAGTACAAATTCACAGTAACATATTGTGTTTACCTAATTGATATATATCTTGAATATTTATCATATCAAACAATATAATCATACAAACATAAGATAAATACATAATATTAAATTCATGCACATTTATTTTAGGATTAATAATTTGTCACACTTTTCATTCATAAATTATATGAGAGAAAATATTAGTATTGCACTAATCGCATTAAACAATTGACAAACATTTACTTACACATTCAGAACAACTCCATCCGATTTCAAAATCGGACTTCGTGAGGGCTCTGCGAAAGTTTTCATCATCACAAAATCCCCTGGTATCTAGGCAGACTTGATGATAGCAACGACCGCAAACACGACACTCGTGGATGACGTCACTTTTTATCATGTTACACAGCACACACGTGGTGTCAACATCCAACTCGATATATAAAAACAACATATAGAAAGTGGGAGCAAATTGAGATTTGAATATTATCCACTTAAAACTTTATATTTCAAAATTCTGATTAAATGTTTCCATATCTTTAGATGACAATTGGACTAAAATCTGTGATGTTAACACTTTGAGTGCTATCGGCCCACTGGTGCGCCAAGAAGACAATCTGTTCCATACTTTCTAATTCGAATGACAAACGTCACTGCAGTTCCTACCAATGATATTCATCCTAAGATGACGACACATTGAACCGACTAGAGTTAATATGTCTTGTTTCGACATCATTTAGATTTTCATAGAAAAGCGTACATTTTTGAAAGGTTAGACACATAAGTCCACAACAACCTATCACCCAAAATGTTAAAGACGAATGAGAAGATGAACTCTTGTCTGACTTTAAACATACGGTAAGTTATCATAAATTTCAATATTCATGAAAAGGTGTGAAAAAGTAAGGTAGCCCCTATGGTCGGGTAAAATAGGGAAAGGGTATAATTCAACATGCCCTTTCAAAAGGTATTCAATTCCAAATTGCTTTCAATTGTTGTTTTTTATTGGTAGGTAACAGGAAAATAGGAAAATTGCTGAAAATTTATGATGCTGATCTTAGCCTGATGTAGTAGTAGAACTTTGTAGTAGTAGTAGTCGCAGTAGTAGCAGTGGTAGTCGTAGCTGTAAAAGTAGTAGTAGTAGTAGTAGTAGTAGTAGTAGCAGTAGTAGTAGTAGTAGTAGTAGTAGTAGAAGTAGTAGTAGTAGTTGTAGTAGGAGGAGTATTCATAGTAGTTGTTGTAGTAGTGGCATTAGTGGTAGTACTGTAGTAGTAGTAGTAGTAGTAGTGTAGTAGTAGTAGTAGTAGTAGTAGTAGTAGAAGTAGTAGTAGTAGTAGTAGTAGTAGTAGTAGTAGCAGAAGAAGTAGTAGTAGAAGTTGCAGCAGTAGCAGTAGTAGAAGTAGTAGTGGTGGTGGTGGTGGTAGTAGTAGTAGTAGTAGTAGTAGTAGTAGTAGTAGTAGTAGTAGTAGTAGTAGTAGTAGTAGTAGTAGCAGCAGCAGTAGTACACTAGCAGTATTGTGGAGAATAAAATGAAATTTTTTTCTCACTTCCATCATCGTTTCGTACTTGAGGTTAGCCGCTGCCAGGTCCAGACTTGGTTCCTGTAGTCTCATTTTTAGGATTTCTGCCTCCCTGGTTGCTCTTTGCTCCTCTGGTAAATTCCTAGATGCTTCAAGTTCGTCGGCCGCTACCCTGTGACAAAAAGACAATGCAATTTGCTTCAACAGAATCAACCCTACAATCATATACATACGACTTAATGGTTGTCTGAGAATTGCAACCCCGTTTCCGTTTTCTTCTGTTCCAGGATAGATTTTAAAGCCTCATCCGCCAAACTGAGTCTGAGGCGTGTGTGTGTGTGTGTGTGTGTGTGTGTGTGTGTGTGTGTGTGTGTGTGTGTGTGTGTGTGTGTGTGTGTGTGTGTGTGTGTGTGTGTGTGTGTGTGTGTGTGTGTGTGTGTGTATGTGTGTGTGTGTGTCAAATCAAAACTAACATCAGACATTTCATTGACACCGATGGTCTTAACTTAAAGTTAAGATGATTAACGTTAGGATCAGTTACGTCTACGGGGATTTGTGGCAGCCACGCCCAGCCTCAGGCTTGCCGAGCAAGGCAGGTTAGTCTAGAGTCTAACGGAGTACTGTTACTTACGTTAGGTCTAACGTTAGTTAGATAAAGCTGACCGTTTGTTGGGTGTACAATATAATTATGACTTTCAAGATCTAACTAGATCTAGACTCGTCTCTAACGTTAAACCTAACGTTATGTCACGTAACGTTAGATCTAACGTTAAGTAACGTTAGTTAGTTAGACTACGTTCGGGTCGCATGGCAAGAACACAAGCCCCGCTGTAATTACAATCATCGCTGTCGCGACGCCGTGCCTCACGACGTCTGGTCAAGCTATCCCGAATAGTTTACATGATCTGTAAGTTAGAGTCTAACAAGGCTAAACTTCCGTGGCATGCCATGGTAGATCTAACCCCAGGCCCAAGCCGCTGCCACGAAGTGAACTCTTCGGACGACTTCGCGTTCGGGTTGGTGCGGCTAGTCAGTGGCATGGGCATGGCAGCGTCCGCGGGGTTAATGTTACGCTAACGTTTAACGTTAGATCTAACGTTAATTGGCGTAACTTTTTAATTGTAGCCAGCCTTACCATTTTTGTACTGATTTCCTCCACGATGGTATGTCATCTGTTTTGTCTAAAACTAAAAGCGTGTTTTCGTCATCTGTCTCCTTTCCTTTGACACTTTGTGAAGTCCCGACACTCATTGCCGTTGCCGTTGGCATTGTGGATGAAAGTTTACTGCCGTCTACCGCAGATTCCCCGGGCTTTGGCTGTGATTGTCCAACTTTGCCTTTGGATCCTTGCAAGAATATATTGGCTACCATAGCGAGTTTCCCAGTCTCTTGAGCCGTACTCTGTAGACGCTTTCGACGGTATTTCGTCATTGCACTTCCCATCTTGAAATTTCTAAAGTTATTGAGGCA